>CAKNXH010063982.1:25549-39970 GCA_932178445.1 Andricus quercusramuli | reverse complement strand
ATACTATCGGGGTGTCCGACCCACGCAGGAACAACGTATATCTATAGACATAATGCGGCCCTAAGAGTACTTTATTACCATCTTTGTCGCTCTTACGGTGTTGGTCGCGACCCTGCCCTGCCGAACGCTCCAAGCGATATAGAGTCAATTGTCCGAAACGAGAAGTGCCAGATTTTCTGGAACTACGATTTTCGGGCAGCAGTCTCCGTTGCGCACTCGAGGCCTGACATTGTTCTCCAAGACTTCGAGAAACGAACTATATTCGTGATCGAATTCTCGGCTCCATCCGAATACAACATCACTGCAAAGGAGAAAGAAAAAGAGGAGAGATATCAAGACCTTAAAAGAGAGCTGCTTCGACTGTACCCAAAATATTCGGTACGAGTGATTGTTCTTGTGATAGGTGCTCTCGGAGGTGTGAAATTATCGCTGGTTCGTAACCTTAAAGCCATACCCGCGTGCCAAAAATATGCCAAGGCTCTTGCGAGATGGATGCAGAAAGCTGTCATCCTTGGGTCGCTTCGTGTCCTCAAGACACACGAGGGTTTCGCCGGCCTGTCGTTGTGATTTCGTCGTGCCCTGTGACCACCCATCTCGCGGATGTGAGACGTGGCCATAGGTGGATTTTACCGCGGTTCTACTGGGGGCTATTGACATTTTTTTTAGATGGCAGTTGCTCTTAGTGGTACCCTGCGGTGGTTGTTTAACTTTTATATATATATATATATATATATATATATATATAATGTAGATGCATTCCAAAAACAAATAAATTGTTTTTAAAGATTTTTTTATTTAGTCAGTCATTTTATAGTATACGCCAGTAGTTTGACAGTAGTGCGCCAGTAGTGCAAAGCATTACAAGTCAGTACTGCAAGAAAAATGGAAGTGAAAAATTGGGTCTTTAGTGCTGGTAGTCGAGGTATTTATTTCTGAACAGGCGTTGTAAAAAAAAATCCAGACTAAAAATCCAGATAATTAATAAATACTCTCCATCAGCACGTAACTCAATTTTCGTAGAAAAGAATGTATAAACAATAATAAACCGGGTAATGAAAGAAATTCCATACATATCTTGTGGTGCAGATCGTCAATAGCTCCGACCTGTTAAATCGCCGTTAGTTAAAATTCTCTTCATTAATTTAATCGATAAAGTAATCTATAAATCCTCCGAGCGAACAGTCTTCCTCTCGTAAAAGCTTGGAAATTTTCGCTTGATTGATACGACTCAGTCCAGGTTATAGTATACGCAAATAGACTTGTTGGATAATATATATATATATATAACTTTTATTCATTTTTTAGTTAGAGTGGAGTGATGATTATTTTGAGTTAACAAAAACAATTGTTTAAACAATTTATTATTATTGTTACTAATATTCTCTTTGCTTATTGGTAGAAAGTTGCGTTTTTCTCTGACTTAGAAATAGAAAAAATCTATATATAAAGGGAAAAAAATGAAAAAAATACAACGAAAAAAGAAAAAAAGGGATCAATTAACCACACGGAGAAAAATGGGTAGTCAGCCTGAGCATCTAGAGTGTCAGACAGACTATATTTAAGTTTTAACGATGGGACGGCCCCCTAGATGGTGTAGCGTACCATCTATGGAGTGTAAAAATTTGACGGTTAGCAGTTATATCCCAGAGTGTAAAGTTGACGATCCTGGAGTTTAAACCTGATTATCTCGAGAATTTTAGATTGATTATCTCGGAGTGTTAACTTAATCATATCAGTGGGTCAACTTTATTATCTTTTGTCCTTCTTTAACCTAAATACATATTCATTAGAGAAAGAGAGGCGAGAGACGGAAATTAAATTGTTAAGTGAAACCTGAAAAACATTAAAATTGATATAAAATCCATCAATTCTGAAAGCATCTTTATTATTTTTGAAGAGTAGGATGCCTGAGACATAATTGTATATCTATAAAATCTTTGAAAACATATTACTTTGAGCACAAGCGGGTAAGGCAACGGCGTCACTGCACTGAATAAAAACATTACCACTGGAAAATTCAGAAAACAATATAAATGTGTATCAAAAATCTCGCAACTCTTATCTCTTACTCAACGAATTACGAAATTCTGAGCACGTTTTCGGACAAAAATGTTTAGAATACGTACTAATCAATGAGTGACGCCTTTGTCCTTAATCCCTCGGAAGTATCGAATTGGACGTTTAAAATCTGAATGAAACCCACTCCAACATGTTCTCCACATTTTATTCAATCTCCACACATGTTTGAAGTATCAGCAGGTGGTTTAAACTAATTAAAAATGTTGTAAAACAAGGCAGACGTGACACCGAACGTCAGTCGCTTCAAAAATACGTTTCGGGTGTCGGGTGTGTTCGCTCGCGTTCGGTAGAGATCGTGACACAGCAACTTTTGTTTGACGTTCTGGAGTGTCGATTTGACTATACTGATAGTGAGTCTAAATCACCTTTGGATATTCAAACAGACTTTAAAACTATGGCCTGCTTGACTATAAAAACAAAAATGGTGGATGGTACTTGGTACTACACCAGAGACTCGAGAGATGAACAATCTCGGGGGTTGCCTGAAAATAGCCTTGTGCATATAGCGCGTTCAGCAGAACGTAAACAGGCAGGGCCGCCTGAACCGCGCCCATGATATTGCGTAATCTACTTGACTGAGTAGTAGTGAATGCGTCCCTTCATAGGCGGAGTCGCAACCGTATCTCGCCCTGCCCCCAGAGAAACTGTGGGGACCAGCAATTCTAGGAATTCATGTAACGCGTTCGATCGTGCGTTCAAAAAGTGAATCTCTGGTGTATCTAAAAAATCAAACTGACCATCTCAATTTTGACACTTCAAGTTTGACTATCCATTTTTCTCCGTGCACTACGTCCTCGTCGTTCATCCTGGGTTAAGCTAAAAGTGATTTCTACAATCTTTTTTCGAAAATTATACTGTTAAAGCTAAAAAGCATTGAATTTTTCAAATCAGATAATCTGTTTTTGAGATGTGTTGCAATGACGGAAATACTGAAAAAGTGACAAGGATAAGTGGACCCAAAATGGATCCAAAATCGGCTAACGCAAAAAGTTTCTATATTGCTTGGAGATTAAAAAAAATACGAAATTAAAAATCCTCGCTGATCGGTTTCGCAAGTTATGGACGTTTTTGTATTTATACTATGCACCCTAATGAAAAGCAGAGTAGAACACTTGAGTACACACCTGCAATCGGCCTGTTGAGCCTTTTTGATTTTTTTTTCATTCATATATTTTTTGTATTTTCAAGTATTTTTTTGTTATGAGTAATTATTTTTGCTCAACTCAAATAATTATTAAGGCACTTCAAGTGAAAAGTAGAAAAACATGCAGTTAAACATTTCAGAAAAAACGCAACTTTCCACCAATGAGCAAAGTGAATATTACTATCGATAATAATAAATTGTTTAAACAATTATTTTTTTTAGCTAGAAATAATTATTACTTTACTCTATTTGGAAAAGAATGAATGTTAAAAAATTCAGAAAAAAACCCACAACTATCTAGTATTAACATAGAAGATATCTATCTAGAATTAAATTAAATTGAAAATAAATTAAATTAATTTAATTAATTTAATTAATTCAATTAGTTTAATTTATTTTCAATTTAACTTAATTCTTTTCTTTATCAATCAAGAAGTATCCATATAAAATTTAACCAAATAGTTTAATTGTAAACCAGTTAAATTTTACCACATAGAATGAATTTCTAACAAAAGAATTGCATCTTCAAGCAAAAAGATTAACTATCGACAAAAAAGTTTAAGGGGTCATCCCATGTGACAGCCTTTTTTTTTAGTTTTTCGAAATTTTTTGTAGCGAAATTAAAAAATACAGAGCTTCAAAATTTTTACTATATATTTATTCAGTCTTTAGTAGTAACTCTGAATTTTTATATGTAAAAATATAACTTGATCGCAAGTTTTATTGAGCGAATGGCAACCATATAAAAAAGGTAGGTAAACGGAGTCCATGATTCTGTTAGAGTGGCTTATCTGAAATCAAAAAAACAAAATTGGATGTTAATCCATAGGTGGATGGCTATCGCCAGAACTAAGATTTTTTGAAAATCTTGAAAATTCAATTTTTTATAAGCTTTTAAACATTAAGAGCTAAAATTTCATGATTTTTTGGGACTTTTTTATGAAAAAAAGGGTTTAATATTTTTCAAGAATCCTAGTTCCAGCGCGGCGATAGCCTTCATTGTGCTGAATGTGCCCTTGAAATTTGAAAGCAATCGATTGAACCGTTTTTGAGAAATCATGGACGCTAGTTCAAAAAATTTAGTTTCGAGAAAAACGCATTTGAAAATTCCGGTGTAAGTTACAGCGTGAAATTTTTGCTTACCACTACTTTGCTATTCCTGTTCATTCAATTCAATTTGAGTTTCAGACTTTCAGGACAGCAGTGCCCCTCTAAATATGTGTGCGTATATCTGCGAGTGACTAGAATCGGCCTCTGGTACAAATCCGAAAGTACAGAATAGCTCTTGTTTCCCGCCCCGTCGAGCGGTCGGCCGCTCGCTCTAAACACCTCAACTTCTTACTGCTGTAACTTTCCAACGACTACGAATTTTGGAAAATTTCTTAACCAGTATATTCTATACATTCTCTAGATTGGATTTATGCAAAAAAAATCGATTTTTTGAAACCGTCACACGAGATGACCCCTTAAATTTCTATCCAAAAAGACGAATTTTCAATAAAATACTTGAATTACCTACAAAAAAATTAAATTTTCAAATAAATACTTTAATTTTCAACCAAATAGTTTAATTTTCAACAAAAAATATTAATTTTCACACCAAAAAATAATTTTCAACCAAACAGTTTAATTTTCTGCCAAAATCTTGAATTTTGTAGCAAAAAAGACGGAGTTTCTACAAAACAGTTTGTTTAAAGTTGCTGGATTAATAAACTAAATTTTAGTCCAAGGTCTCAGGATATGTAATTGCTGATGAGCATTCTATTTGACGCGTTGAAACAGAAACGGACGAGAAAGTCCACACACTATTATTAAAGAGGGTCCAGAGTCAGTGTGGCAACCTATTGTACCTCTCGCTGATTGGCTCAGTTTTCTTATACATATTCTATAGATATATATATATATAATTAAAAGTTTGTCATAAGGACAACCGCAGCATTTCGCCGGGAGCGGGTGCTAATCGGAAAAATTTCACCCCCTCCCAGCGAAATCGCGGTAAAATTTCAGCTGTAACAACGTCTCACGACCGCGAGATAGGTGATTACAGTCTGCGACTAATTCGTTTTCGAAAATGTCGAAAATGATCCGGCGAAAGTATCGTGCGCCCTGAGGACACGGAGCGACCCCAGGACGACCGCCTTCTGCATTTTCCCCGCAAGTGTCTCAGCTTTTTGTTGAGACAAAGGGATGCTTTTTAGGCTATTAACCAGTGAAACTTTGGCACCTCGAAGAGCACCGATGATTGAGACGATAAGCTTAACAGAATATTCCGGGTATAACCGTCGGAACTCCCTTATAAGATCATTATACCTCTCTTTCTTTTCTTTCTCCTTGGCTGTGACGTTTTTGTCAGCTGGTGTCGAAAATTCGATAACGAACATGGTTCATTTCTCGAAGTCAATGAGAACTATGTCAGACCTCGAGTGTGCAACTGAAACAATTGTCGAGCATATGAAATTCTAGTATATACGGCACTTCTCATTTTCAACAATTGACTCTAGTTCCCTAGGAGCGTTTAACGAACCGGTATTTGGGCTGGTTTCATAGGGGAGACAGAGATGGTAATGAAGCACTCTTAGTGCCGCATTGTGCCTTTGGATGTAGGTCGTTCCCGCATGAGTTGGACAACTAGACAGTATGTGTCCTAGATGCTCGGGGTGTGCATGACACGCTCTGCAGCTATCATCGGGAATATCTTGGCTCAAAATGTGGGGACGGTATGCTAGAGTGGAAATGACACCGTCTTGACATGCCAAAATGAAACCCTCCGTGCCCGACTTCAATCCGGATGATTTAAGGAAAGCATACGTTAGCTCATACGACATCGACTGATCCAGGCCTTCAGGAGTGAGTATTCAAGATGGATAAGACTTGATGCATTTTGCTCACCCCTGGTATTTAAGTCAAGGCCGAGCGTCTCAGCAGCCTCCTCCACTGCTTTGTACAGAAACGCCCCTTTGCTCGCTTCTTCATGTTTCCTGATCATTTTAAGACGAGGGTCTTGTCCATTTGCAACTATACGTGCTGTACCCAGAATAATCCTGTTGTGAAGACATTCAACATTCAGTATTCCGCGACTACCTAGGCGCGAGATATCAAGGGATCTGAGCTCGTCCTTTGTCCATTGAACCGCTCCAAATGAATAGAGTACTACCGGGACGGCAAGCATGTTCGTTGCAAATACTTGGTTCTTAGCCGACAGTTCCGAAGACCAAATCTGCCGGATGAGAAGTTTTTATCTGCTTCGGAGAGTATCCTTTATAGATGTCACGTCCTGAATGTGGCTCTGTGGCACGCCCAGGTATTTATGGGTCTCTCCAGCGCTAAGGTGTCGTATTGCGCTACTGTCGACGAGCTCAGGGTCTTCGGGGATGCAATTAAGTTTTCCTTTCTTCAAATTAACCTTGGCGCATTTCTCTAACCCAAACTCCATTCCAATCTCTTTAGTGTACTCCTTGATAATTTCTAGAGCTAGATGTAGTTTCCCTTGATTTCTAGCATAAATCTTGAGATCATCCATGTGAAATACATGAGTGATCTTATGCTTTCGATCTCCAGGTTTGCCACAGAGGAACCCTTTGGAATGGCGAAGTGCGAGAGATAGAGGCAATAATGTGAGGCAAAAGACGAGAGGGCTCATGGTGCCGCCCTGAAACACACCTCTCCGAAAGGTGACACTGTTAGTGATCACACCATGCTTTGCAGATGAGATAGTGAATCTGGTTTTCCAAAGCGGCATTGATCTCTCTATGCAGCTCACGAGGTGTGGATGAACCTTTAAGCTTTCCAACAGACAGATGATAAGTCTATGGGAGGTTGAATCGAAAGCTTTCCGGTAATCGATCCAGGCCATCGATAGGAATCGCTGATAGGATGCTGCGTCTTTACAAATACATCTATCGATGAGCAGGTTCGTCCGAACAACCTATCATTTAGGATAGCTGTAAAGATCTTATACAGTGTGTTGAGACAAGCTATTGACCTGTAATTCTTAGGGTCAGATAAGTTGCCCGTCTTCGACAGGAGCACTGTGCGCCCTTCCACCAACCACTCCGGAATAGGCTCTTCCGACTTTAGATATAATGTGAAAATTTGGGCCAGATGCTGGTGGGTTGAAGGAAACTTCTTGCACCAGAAGGTCTTGATACTATCTGGACACGGAGCGGAATAGTTCTTCATGCCTCCTAATACGTTTTTCACCTCCTCGGTCGAGATGGGTCAGACAAAAACTGTTGATTTTCTCTGACTCACCTCTCTCTCTGCTCTAGACTTCTCCTAGCGTAAGATAGTACTCGTATTCTGTCAACAATATGCTGCCTGATGGCCAGTAGCTTTGACTTGTTGATTGTGTGATGACGGATCCGCAGTTCGCGCGCGAACTTTCGAACCTTGACAGTGAAAGTCCTGCCAGATGTTATTTAGTCAATCACACACTGAATGCGGGACGCGTATTGTCTTGCCCAGCCTATCTTTGTGCTGAGTTGATGTATTCGTATTTTGGTCTTATGATCAACCGTTGTTTTTGTTGTACGGTTTGCATCTGCCAAAGTTCTCGCTGCATTGTACACACCACAATTGATAGTCCAGAATTCGGATTCTTCGCAAAAATCTCCACGAAGCTCATCATCTAGTACAGTCAGATCTTTTGGCTTGGAAGAAACCTGAATGTTGATGTTTCTCCGAGTCCTGAAGCTTCGTTCTTCGTCTATGGGATGCCTGTTCGCGGTTGGTCTCAGTGTCGCCTCTCTTTCTTTGTTGCCAACTTATTCTGGCTGCGGTAGAGTAGGCGCTCCGCTTATATAGCTCCTATTCCGAGTTTTCCGGCATGGTTCCGCAGACGTTGATGCGAAAAGTGCGAGAGCTCTGGGTGTTTCTCGCACCACAGAACCTGCAGTCGTGCCATGTAACCTTATCGCTTGGGGGCCATACTGCTATCAGGGCACTCTAGCAGGTCGTCATTGAGTCGATGCGTCCACCCAAAAGTATTAAGATTCCGCCGGTTCATCGCATTGACTCCGTCTTGATTGGCTCCCCCAACTCTAGGGTAGTCGGCATTGTTGTCCGACCCATTGTCGGGAGCCCTGCGCGTTCGATTGTTTTGAACCGCACTTACTACAACTATGTTTGGGGTTGTCATTGTTGTTCCCACGAGCAGCTAGGGAAAGGGTTCGTCCATCCTTGTAGAGCCCCGCATGCAAGGATAAGACTGGTACTCTGAGAGGTCGCCCGGTATCTTTCGGCACGGTTGTAACGCCTTCGCTTAAGGTTTATTCCTACGAGACCATCCGTGGGCAATTGTCCGCGACTGCTTATTAATTATTGTGAACATATTCAGCAGAAACCTTTGGTACAGGGACCCTCTACCCGCAACCCGAGGACGCGTTCGGTAGCTTTGTCGTAACCCTTCGGTTCGATTCCCAAGGAACCAAAACCGAGACAACCACCGCAGGGTCCCACTAAGAGCAACTGCCATCTGAAAAATGTCAATAGCTATCAGTAGAACCACGGTAAAACACACCTTTGGCCACGTCTCACAACCATGAAATGGGTGCTCACAGGGCACGACGAAATCCCGACAGGCCGGGGAAACCCTCGTGTGTGTTGAGGACACGAAGCGACCCAAGGATGCCAGCTTTCTGCATCCATCTCGCAAGTGCCTTGGCATATTTTTGGCACGCAGGTATGGCTTCAAGGTTACGAACCAGTGATAGTTTCACAACCTCCGAGAGCACCTGTCACAAGGACAATCACTCGCACCGAATATTTTGGGTGCAGTTGTTGCAGCTCTTTATTAAGATCTTGATACCTCTCCTCTTTTCCTTTCTCCTTTGCAGTGATGTTGTATTCGGATGGAGCCGAGAATTCGATCACGAATATATTTCGTTTCTCGAAGTCTTGGAGAACAATGTCAGGCCTCGAGTGCGCAACGGAGACTGCTGCCCGAAAATCGTAGTACCAGAAAATTTGGCACTTCTCTTTTCGGACAATTGACTCTATATCCCTTGGAGCGTTCGGCAGCGCAGGGTCGCGAACAGCACCGTAAGAACGACAAAGATAGTAATAAAGTATTCTTAGGCCCGCATTGTGTCTATTTATATATACGTCGTTCCTGCCTGGGTCGGTCATCCTGATAGTATGTGTTCTAGGTATTCAGCGTGTGCATGACACGCTCTGCACATATCACTGGGAACTTCTTGACATAATATGCGGTCACGGTATGCTAAGTGGGAAATGACACCGTCGTAGCATGCGAAAATAAAACCGTCTGTACCTGAATAGAGTCCTGATGATTTGAGGAAAGCGAAAGATTGCTCCTTCGACAAGGACTGTTTTTCTACATTTCTGTGAAAGTTGCCGTGCTTATGCTTGTCGAGTAGCTGTTGGTGAAATTTACCAACCTCTGCTTTCTTTACTTCGGCTTTCAGACGTGAAGCATCTAGATGGAGTAATGCACTTTCCTAACTTCTGATGTTAAAATTCAGGCCAAGGGTCTTGGCCGCTTGCTCCGCGGCTTTGTAAAGGAACGCTCCATCGCCAATCATCTCGTGGTTCCTGACCATCTTCAGGAGAGGATCTCTGCTATTCGCAACTATGTAAGCTGTACTTAAAACAATTCGGTTATGAAGACATTGGAGATTCAGAAGTCCGCGTCCGCCTTGACGGCGTGAAATTTTCAATCGCGGATCTGACAAATTGATATGCAAGCTTTTGTGCGTATGCATGATCTTACGTGTGGTGACATCAAGGGCCTTAAGCTCGTTCTTGGTCCATTGAACCACCCCAAACGAGTAGAGTAGAACCGGGACGGCAAGCTTGTTAGTCGCAGATACCTTGTTCAACGCCGACAGATTGGAAGACCAAATATGTCGAAGAAGATGCTTATATCTGCTTCGGAGAGACTCCTTCACTGATGTTACGTCCTAAATGCGGCTTTGAGGCACGCTCAGGTATGGATAGGTCTCCTCAGTATTGAGATGTCTAATAACACTTATATCCACAAGCTCAAAGTCCTTGGGAACGCCAGTAATCTTTCCTTTCTTCAGATAAATTCTGGCACGCTTATCCAAACCAAAGTCCATCCCAATCTCTCCTGTGTAGTTCTTGACGATATTTATAGCAGTTTGAAGTTTGCTTTTACCAGAGGCATAGATCTTCAGATCATCCATATAAAATACATGAGTGACCTTATGCTCGCGCTGATTAGTGTCGCCACTGAGGTATCCAGGAGAATTTCGTAGTGCGAGAAATAGAGGCAGAAGTATTATGCAAAAAAGCAAAGGGCTCATGGTATCACCTTGAAAGACCCCCCTCTGGAAGGTGACGTTGTTCGTTTTCAGACGATAATTCCTAGATGAGATGGTAAATCTAGTTTTCCAAAGAGGCATCAATAAACAGATATTAAGTATTCCTAGTGTCATAAGTATCAGTATATATATATATATATATACTTTTCGGTTTCGATTCCCTTGGAATAGAACCGAACGGCTTATGCCAAAACCACCGAACGCGTCCTCGGGTTGCGGATAGAGGGTCCCCGTACCAAGGGTTTCTGCTGAATATGGTTACAATAATTAATAAGCAGTCGCGGACAATCGTCCAGGGATGGTCCCGAAGGAATAACCCCTAAGCGAAAGTGTGAGAACCGTGCCGAAAGCTGCATGGCACCTGGGTGAGGTTTCTTTAACGGTGACTCTGGAATACCGGGCGACGTCTCAGAGTATCAGCCTTATCCTTGCACGCGGGGCTCTACAAGGATTGACAAACCCTTTCCCTAGCTGCTCGTGGGAACAACAATGAAACCAACAAACCACCAAAATGTTGTAGATGCGGTTCAAAACGATCGAATGCGCAGAGCACCCGACAATGGATCGGCACACAATGCCGATCATCCTAGAGTTCGGGGTGCTGAAAATAATTTAGATGGAAACACGACGACGAACCGGCGAAACGCCCGCATTCAGTGGACGGATCAACATAAGAATGACGTGCTAGTCTGCTACGATCCCTGTTCGCGGAGGCTTTATGGCGCGTATGCATACTCTGTGGTGCCAGAAACACCCAGAGCTTCAATACGTTTCACATCAGTCTTTGCGAAATCAAGCCGACTACCTCCAGAAAAATGGATATGTACGCGGAACGCTTCCTCAACCGCTGCTTGAACAAGCTGCAGACGAAGATGAAACGACATTAAGACCAACCGCAGAAAGCAGGCACCTTCTGGAAGATGATCGCAATTTCAGTACAAGGAAGAACATCAACATGCAAGTTCCTGAAATGGATGCCTCCCTTCGTGGAGATATCTCGCAAGAGTCCGACCTCTGGACCATCAATTGCTCAGTTTATGGTGCTGCGAGAGCTTTGGCTGATTCAAATCGAAGGCTGAAATCGACGATGGATCAGAAGATCAGAAGACGCTTGCATCAACTGAACAAGAAAATTGGATGGGCAAGACAGAATGCGTCCCGTGTTCAATGTGTGATTGACCACATAACATCTGGTAGACCGTTCACGGAAAGAGTTCGAAAGTTCGCCCAAGAACTAAGGACCTTGAATCACACACTGAACAAGTCAAAGCTGCTGACAATCAAGCAGCATATTGTTGACAAAATAAGGCTGCTATCTGACGCAAGGAGGAGGATACAGAAGAGGGAGAGATGGAACAGGGAGAATCAACAGTTTCTTGCTGACCCATCACGCCTTTTTCAGTGATCCCCCTGTTTTTGTAAAAAATCCACCCAAGCCCAAGGAGGTAGAAACTTTTTGGAGAGAGGTGTACAAGATCCCGAAAACACTAGAGTTGAAAGAAGATACTGACAATATCATCCGCTTCAAGGAGTTTTGCGACAGCCTCATAAAATCTGAGGAGGAGTGCCCATCAGTCACTGACGAAGAGGTGAAAAAAGCACTTAGAGGCACGAAGAACTTTTCCGGTGCTGGACCAGATTGTATTAAGAACTTTTGGTGGAAGAAGTTTACTTCTATACACCAACATTTGGCCCGCATATTCACCTCATATTTAAAGTCGGAGACGCCCATTCCGCAATGGCTGGTGTTAGGATGCACTATACTCCTACCGAAAAGAGGCAACTTGTCCAGACCAGAGAATTACAGGCCAATAACTTGTTTAAACACACTGTATAAGATCTTTACAGCTGTCCTAAACAACAGGATCGTTCGACGAATTGAGCCTGTATGGCTAGAGATGTACGAACAACGAGGCTCGAAAAAAGGTGTAGCAGGCTGTCGAGAGAACCTGCTAATTGACAGGTGTGTCTGTAAAGACGCTGCAGTCCATCAGCGCGTCCTGTCAATGGCCTGGATTGACTACCGGAAAGCTTTCGATTCAACCTCTCATAGACTTATCATCTGTCTGTTGGAAAGCTTGAAGGTACATCCACACATAGTGAGATGCATAGAGAGACTGATGCCTCTTTGGAAAACTAGATTTACCATCTCATCTAGGAATCATCGTCTGACAACGAACAAGGTCACCTTCCAGAGGGGCGTCTTTCAAGGGGATAGTATGAGCCCTTTGCTTTTTTGCATCACACTTCTGCCTCTATCTCTCGCACTACGAAATTCTCGTGGATACCTCTGTGGCGACACTAATCAGCGTGAGCATAAGGTAACTCATGTATTTTATATGGATGACCTGAAGATCTATGCCGCTGGTAAAAGCAAACTTCAAACTGCTATAAATATCGTCAAGAACTACACAGGAGAAATTGGGATGGACTTTGGTTTGGACAAGTGTGCCAAAATTCATTTGAAGAAAGGAAAGATTACTGGCGTTCCCAAGGACCCTGAGCTTGTAGATATAAGTTTTATTAGACATCTTAACACTGGAGAGACCTATACATACCTGGGCGTGCCTCAAAGCCGCATTCAGGACGTAACATCAGTGAAGGAGTCTCTCCGAAGCAGATACAAGCATCTTCTTATACAGATTTGGTCTTCCAATCTGTCGGCGTTGAACAAGGTATCTGCGACTAACATGCTTGCCGTCCCGGTTCTACTCTACTCGTTTGGGGTGGTTCAATGGACGAAGAACGATCTTGAGGCCCTTGATGTCACCACGCGTAAGATCATGCATATGCATAAAAGCTTGCATATCAATTCGTCAGTTCCGCGATTATACATTTCACGCCGTCAAGGCGGACACGGACTTCTGAATCTCCAATGTCTTCATAACCGAATTGTTTTAAGTACAACTTACATAGTTGCGAATGGCAGAGATCCTCTCCTAAAGATGGTCAGAATCCACAAGATGATTGGCGAAGGAGCGTTCCTTTACAAAGCCGCGGAGCAAGCTGCCGAGGCCCTTGGCCTGAATTTCAACATCAGAAGTGAGGAAAGTGCATTACTCCATCTAGATGCTTCACGTCTAAAAGCCGAAGTAAAGAAAGCAGAGGTTAGAAAATTTCACCAAGAGCTACTCGACAAGCATATGCACGGAAACTTTCACAGAAATGTAGAAAAACAGTCCTTGTCAAAGGAGCAAACTTTTGCTTTCCTCCAATCGTCAGGGCTCAATTCAGGCACAGAGGGCTTCATTTTCGCATGCCAGGGCGGTGCAATCTCCACCTTAGCATACCGCGCCCACATTTTATGTCAAGAAGTTCCCAACGATAGGTGCAGAGCGTGTCATGCACACGTTGAGTACCTAGAACACATACTATCGGGGTGTCCGACCCACGCAGGAACAACGTACATCTATAGACATAATGCGGCCCTAAGAGTACTTTATTACCACCTTTGTCGCTCTTACGGTGTTGGTCGTGACCCTGCCCTGCCCAACGCTCCAAGGGATATAGAGTCAATTGTCCGAAACGAGAAGTGCCAGATTTTCTGGAACTACGATTTTCGGGCAGCAATCTCCGTTGCGCACACGAGGCCTGACATTGTTCTCCAAGACTTCGAGAAACGAACGATATTCGTGATCGAATTTTCGGCTCCGTCGGAATACAACATCACTGCAAAGGAGAAAGAAAAAGAGGAGAGTTATCAAGACCTTAAAAGAGAGCTGCAACGACTGTACCCAAAATATTCGGTACGAGTAATTGTCCTTGTGATAGGTGCTCTCGGAGGTGCTAAATTATCACTGGTTCGTAACCTTAAAGCCATACCCGCGTGCCAAAAATATGCCAACGCACTTGCGAGATGGATTCAGAAAGCTGTCATCCTTGGGTCGCTTCGTG
>CAKNXH010063982.1:2539-15549 GCA_932178445.1 Andricus quercusramuli | reverse complement strand
TGGGGATCCAACAAGAAAAAGCTATAACAGGGAAAAGTTAGTTAGCTTATGCTTAGAAAAGGACGTATTTATTACAAATACTTGGTTTATACATAGAATGATCCACATTTACACCTGGCGTAAAGAAAATAGCCACATTATAATTGACACCGTTATTGTGGATACAAGACAAGAGAACTCGTCAAAGATACAAGAGTCATGAGGGGCTCTGAATGTAATACTGACCATCACCTTCTAGTCTCCAAAATGAGCTTAGGGCGGGGATGGAGAAGAAATAGAACCAAACAAACGAAACAAACGCGAAACAAGATAAAAAGTTTACAGAAACCGGGATATTCGAAGATACATAAGAAGCCATAGAAACACGAGAGCTCGCATGAAAAAATGCATGGACGTGAAGGAAGGTATAGAAGTATGCCAGGACAGAAAAGTGTGGCGACAAATAGTTTATAAAAAGAATGTGAGTAGAGTGTATGACGCTTGAAACGAAAGACCTTAGACACTTATAGGCCCAAGTGAGGGACCGCACACACAATAATTTTTTGAGGCTCTTCACTTGGGGTGGTCACTAGAGAGATTGATCAGCCACCTGGGTCGGAGCAATGTTGCGGGACGAACGTGTTATTTAAATAAATAACACGCAAATTCTAGATCCATCTAAAACATGTATATCTCCTTCCCCACATTACTATTTTCCAACCGTGCGATTCACGCCTACCCCGAAAGGGAAATGGCCTAATGGTATAATAATAATTAATGTTCATGGTACTTGAAAATTCGAACAATTTATTCTATTTTTACATTCTCATCCAGAGAAGGTATTAGATTTGTGTAAAATTTGACCCCTCCCCCCATTTGTGTCAAATGTCCATTTTTCAATAATCATTCAAAAATGTATCATATATATGTTCCAAAAACAACTTAGATACTTTTTTTGGCCCCTTTTCAGATAGTTGGAAGAAATCTTTCTGATTGTATGATTTATTTTTTATTAGACAGATACGAAAATGTACGCCGAAGTGAAGGAAGTTCCTTCTTCATTTTAAAGCAAATACAAATTTAATAATTTTTATTTGAAGAACATTGAACATAAAATATTGTCATTGCGAACCGCGACAACCAAATGGCGCGCCGTGATCGCGATCAAACTTTTGAGTTTACATTAAACGATGAACAGAAACGAGCGTGGCGCAAGACTTACATGATTTGTAAACGAAATATCGAGCGCGAAGCGCGAGTGTCTTGATGAGAATGTATTCCTTAAGGTCGATAGAACCTTAAGTAAATTAGTTCCTCTTTCTATGTAAAGTTAACATAATTAAACCAAACGCAGGTCATAACGATGAAGCTAACTAAGAGAGCATTAGCCCGCCAAGCGCGCAATAGTAAGCACATGAAGTGCGAAAACCAAGATGAACCGAGCTTAAAGCGTCAGGCAAATGTGTCCGAGCGCGTAGCGCGAGGTGAATATATTATCGAGCGCGAAGCGCGAGATACAACAGGTGCGCGCCCTAGGCGCGCTCAAACTAGCGAGCGAAGCGAGCCGCGCGCGAAGCGCGCGATGAGAATGTGCCCGCGAAGCGGGCAGATTTTTTCTAGTGTGTTTCTATATATAAGAAACCCACGCATGCTCACAAATATGTTTAAGCTACAAGTTATGAAGATATGTTCATTAAATCCCAAAACCAAATTTTTAAAATTAGCTGTATTGCCAATTTGGACTCCTGGAAATAATGGTAAATTAAATAGGAATTAGCTCCCAGAAAATGATAGATTAAAATCCGAAAAAAAATTGAGAAGACTTTTCTGACCTCCAGGTAGGTAAAAAAATTGAAACTCAATAAAATTTAAAAACTCTGCACACAAGAAATTTTTTAAACCTTTTTTTGCGAACGCGGGTAACCAAGCTGCATGTCGATCGCTTTCAAATTAATTATACTTTTTTAGGACCCCAATACGCTACTTTTTCGCGTTGTAGCGATTTCGAATTCCAAAAGTATTTATTTTCGACCCACCCTAATATACACTATAGATAAACAGTGCTTAAAATGGCGGCATCCGGCTAGGTTGCCACACTGTCTCTGGACTCTGGACCCTCTGTAACTATTCTTTGAGTCTAGCGCACTCTGGCGGATCAGATTCGACGCACGAAATTTAATTTAAATTTAGAGCCCGGTCAACTCTACACAGTTGAATTTTCTACCCAAAAATTTGAAATTAAAAATAAAGCTAATTTACAAGCAAATAGTTGACCAAAGAAGATTTAAATTTGAAATAAAAAAAAGTTGAATTCAACTAAAAAAGACGAATTCTCAACAAAATAGTTGAATCCTCAACCAAAACAGATTAATTTCAACAAAGAAGATGATTTATGGACCAAGACGATTAGCTTTATACCAAAAAAGATGATTTTTCAACAAAATACATGAATTTTCAACAAATTCAGTGGTTCAAACAAAAAATGGAATAGTTAAATTTTCAATTTAAAAACACAATTTTCTACTAAAAATAGTTAGATGTTTTATTGGGTTCTATTAATTCAGTTCGCATTCAAGAAAAAGAAACGAGAAAAGGGGGAAAAAGGAGAAGTTTCTTGAAAGCAGGGGCCATCTTTTGCAAAATTCGCAAATTTTGTTCAAGATACGTACTGAATGTTTATAGCGAGGTTTATAGACGTACTGAATTTTGTAGACGGCCCCTTATATGTTTGGGCTTTTTTTGTGTTTGCGGTCCACAATTATTATTATCACAGTAAATCCCAAAGATGTTTTCTATCTGAAGTTGGATAAAAACGTTGCAAACAGTTGAAAAATGCAATTATCCGATATCGGATCATTTTAATCGGGATAAAAATAAAAATAAAAATACCCTGGGATTTACTGTGATATAAAATGTAAAAATTAAAATGGTTGATTTCTATTTCTTCTAGGTGCTACGGGTAAAACCCGTGTCAAAAACTTTCTTCGCGTCTATATATAACAATATGATTGTTTCACTATAATTGTTTCAACACAATTCAAATTTGTCAAATGGTGAAACAATTTGTGAGTATATCGCCCACGTTGAATGTTCGGACAAAGGGGTATAAATATGAGCGAACAAATAATCGAATAAATTAATAAGTGAACAGGGCGTGTAACATCGAGGGAACGAAAGGTTCAACGCTGAATTAGCGGTGATAACTAATGCATTTAGCAAACCACGTTATTCAAAATGGGGTGTGTAGTAACACCGTCGCTGTGGTTCTGTTTCTCGGTCCTTCTCTTTATTTTTGCCTCTGTCGCATTTCCGAACAACACCCGTTTACTCTCCCCGCATATCATTAACATGTAAATATGCTGGTGCGGTGTGGCGTGCAGTAAACCCCGAACCCAGTCGCATATGCAAAACGAGCCACTATTATAATATTATTACCAATGAACCTTCCGTTGAATACGTGCGCCGTGCGCATGCAGGGCTTTACTAATTATACGTATATCGCATATCGTGTATCGGACGTTTCGCACTTTGCTAAAAGTGGTTAATTCCATCCCATCATGATTCAATTCATACAGTCTTGGCTACACGTTATGTGACATCGCTGGAAAATTGCCTTTTTCATATACCTGATCCAAAAAAATGAATAAAATGTTTCATATGTCACTGAGGGTATTTCTTGGCAAATGTCTCCAGTCATAATATTGCATTTTATTACATATAGCGCTTCTTTCACCCGAAAAATAGACTACCTAATCAAGATTTGCGGTAGTGAACGCCGCTGTAAATTACCACGAATTTTGTTGAAATCCCTTGAAATAATTTAAAATATAATTTTTTAAACTTATTGAAGTTACTTGAACTTCTTAGTCCCATTGAAATGTTTTTAAATATTTTGCAAACCCTAGAAACCCTCTGATATTTCTTAAAATGTTTAGACATCATTTGAAACCTGTCAAACCCTTCGAAATCTTTTTAAAAAACTTGAAATCTTGTAAAATCCCATCAAATATTCTAAACTCCTCAAAATCTTTTCAAATAGTTTGAGGCTACTAGAAATTTCTTGAAATCCCATGAAATATTTTTAAGTTACTTACACAATAGGCTTTATAGCTTGAGCGTCAGGGGAGCTCTCCATGGGCTTCCCGCCCGCATTAAAACTGCTATACCCTTTTTGGAAGTGCTCTGAAACTTCTGGAAATACTTTGTAAATCCTCAAAATATTCTTAATTACTTTGCAATTCTTAAAAATTCTTTTAAAACCATTGGAACCTTTAAAAATTTTGTGATATATGCCCTGAAATATTTTGAAACCCACTGAAAACGCTTTAAATCTCTTAAAATCTCTTAAAATCTTAAATTGCTCTAAAATCTCTTGAAATCCTTTGGGATTCCTGGAAATCTCTTGAAATCTGTTGAAATCAGTTGAAATAATTATAAATCTCTTTAAATATTTTAAAATACTTCGGAAACGTTGACATTTTTTTTAAAATTTCAAAACCCAAAGATATCTTCTGAAATATTTTTAAGCTTTATTAAATCTTTAGAAATCTTTGAAATCTTAATACCTAGTGTGCACTCAAAATTCGAATGATTAACCCTCAGTCATTGAAGAATTACTTGCATTATATACATTTTTTCATTTAATGCAATTAGGTTTTATTCTCTTGTCAAAGTAAATGATTAAAAATCTGTATTTGTAAGAATAAGGAAATATTTCGCCACCGCAGCGATCGGAGCTCACCACCGGCGCAGTAGTGGTCCAGTACTGGTCACCAGAACAGATAATCGGCAATTCGCCCAGAACTAGCTAACGGCTGGCTCCACAATCGGGAAGTACTATGACGGTGGTATAAATATTCAAAAAATAAAAAAATACGTTTAAAATATATTTTTAATGTGTTCTAAAATTGCGAAAAACTATAAATACAGTGAACTCTTACTTATCCCAAGGGACGAGAAACGTGAACGTTTGGATATTTCAAGGATGGAGGGGCCCCCACCTTTACCGCGAGTCTAGGGTGATTTTGTCAAGCGACGTTCATTGCATTGTAAAAAAAAGTTATGTTGAAAATCACATTCGACCGTAATTTAACCTTTCGGACTTTCAGAACTTGACTGTGCATAAAATAGTACATTAACGAGACCTCAATACTAATTAACTGTGTGCTATAATTAAACTGAAATTAACATTGTGCTAAAACCGTGATCGTGGTACTTTGACAGTCGACGTATAAAATTGCATCGTATTACACTGGAAACTATTTGACATACATAAAACGTCGTAAAGATACATAGAGCATTGCATTTACACAAGAACTCCAATATAAGGCCAGTTTCGGGGGTTGCCTCGCAATGGCCTTGGCACTAAATTATTAGATACAAATGCAAACAGTCAGTGCCGTATGAACCACTTCTGTTTTTGTTAGTTATTATATGTTTAAAAAATGTCAAGTGCATATTTCGAAAGTTTGAGCATTACGCTAAAAAGCCGATATGTTGAAAAAATAAAGTTAATGAGTGGTTGTGATTCGTACGACCTTAAAAATACTGATTTTACCATCAGAGATGCGTTGTTCAAAGTGGAGTTAGTAGACATTTGGAATTATTTTGTTTTATCTCATAATTTTTGCACTGCGGCGAGCAAGTAAAGTCATATAAAAGCTTAGAAGCATGTAAGTTTTTTGAAGGTGGTTTTGTCTCCAATTTGAAATGCAAGGAAATAAACCAGAACTTCCTAGTGATGGGCGAGGTAAGTGTATATTTTTGCATATATAAATCAAGGTGCCTACATAAATCAAGGTGACAATAAAAACGAAATTTTTTATCAAAGTGAAGAAAAAGTACGATGTGGAGCGAAAATATTTTATTTTTTAAGTAAAATGATGAGATTGAGTTTTGAGGTTAGAAGATACCTATTGATTTAACATGGGAAGAAGTCAGCTTTTTGCAAATCAAAATTTAAACGCGATAATATGTTACAAATAATTCCGTATTTCAGTATATTGTTCAGAATTCGTCAGAGAATAAGATTCAATTATAAATTTTGAGGTTAAATAATTTCAAGCCACTCTTATGGGCCCCAAAAAACCCCCCATAAGTGACCAATTAAAATTTTACGTCACATTGCGGTTTATTGACGCTTTTTGAGTAAACAAAAAAAAATCATTAATCGGTAATTCAAGAATACCCAGTCATTTGTTATCTAGTATTCAAATTGTTGAAACAATTTTAATTTTTTTTAATTTTTGTTTTTCTCAGTTAACTCGCGAAAAAAAGCAGGAGAAACATTTTATCTTGCTAAATTTTCGACAAGTTTTAATATTTTCAAGTACTTATTTGTTTATTATGAATACTAGTAGATGTTTAAACATTTAAGAGTATTCAAATACGTATTATTTAAATAATTGTGAAATTATGTAAACAAATCATGTTATTGTTATCATTGATTAAATAACTCATCAAGAGTCTTGAAAATACACCAGAGCCTCGATAGATGAACAATCTCGGGTGTTGCCGGAAAATAGCCTTGTTCATATAGCGCGTACAGCGAAACGTAAACAGTCAGGGCCGCCCGTGTGGAAAAATTTCGTGGCGCTTTACTGTTTCTGTCTAGTCCGCCTTGAGTCGACATTGGCGCGCCACAGGCTGTCTGTCCAGTGGCTAGACTGGGATGTAACGCTCGGATCGACTAGTTTCTAGACAGATAGGCTATTTTGATAAAAAATAATGGATAATTAAATTAAATAATTATTTTTTATGCCATAAAAGTCCAATATATAGGTTTTGCAGTTAATTAAAAATATAAAAAAAGTTTTTGTACACGAAAAAATCAAGAAATAAGTTTCCGCATATCACTTGTACATACGCCGGGTGTCGAACTTCTGATGTAACTTCCTATTATATTGTTGTAACTTTGTCCCGTCGCCTTAACACCTCGGCCATCTAAAAGTTAAATTTTTTTTCCGTCTTGGTCGGAAATGAATTTCAATTCAGTACATCCTAATATTTATTCCAATAAAACATGAACAATTTTTAAACAATAAAAGTGCTTGATATGTGAATAGATCATTCAAAAAATAAAGCTTGTATGATTTTATTTGCGATTAGGCTACAAAATAATGATTGTTTATTATTTCAAATAATAATTAATACGCGAGGCTTCATTATCATTCACGGAACCAATAAATAATTAAAATAAATTAAATAAATCATTTATAATAATATTTGATTTTCTGGAATATCATTAATATTATACATAGAATTATACATATTATGATTATTATGAATTAAATATAAATTTATTATAACTTCACTATATAATTCAATTAAAAGAAAATGTTTTTAAACATTCTTGAAAAAAATCGTTCTTAAGAATACAGTTCTCGTATTAAGATTTCTTTCAACTTCAACCATTATTGTTTACTATCTAAAATATGTACTAGTGTATAATTAATTATTGCTTGAGCAGTCGTGCAATTGTGTATTGTAATATCCTAAATCTTTTATTCAAAAATGATTATTTTCTGAATTCACTTCTGTAATTTTTTTCAAGTCCAAAACGTGATTCTGTCTAGAAACTAGCTAAAATCTGGACAATTTTTATATATTCAAATTCGTAACGAACTCCTAGATAGCGCCAAGACTGGGACTAGGCAGCAGAAAGGTATGAATCAAATACGTAGTAAAGCTAGACAGCGCCAGTGTAGCGCCAAGCTAGTATTGCGTGAATAGACAGGCTTGAGAAAAACTGTACTGGCCTTAGCATGATTCAAGACTGCCACGAAATTTTTCCACACGGGCGTCTGAACTGTTTCCATAATATTGCGCAATCTACTTGACTGAGTAGTAGTGCATGCGTCCCTTCAGAGGCGGAGTCGCAACCGTCTCTCGCCCTGCCCCGGAGAAACTGCTGGGACCAGCAATTCTAGGAATTCATATAACGCGTGCGATCGCGCGTTCAAATAGTGAGGCTCTGGTGTACGTTCATTTCGCGGTTTAACGGAAAAAACAAATATTTAAACAAATTAAAATTGTTTGAACAATTAAATATTAGTTAATAAATGACTGGGTATTCTTAAATTGCCGATTAATGATTATTTATTTTTTAGAAACTTTGAGAAAGCGTCAATAAACCGCAATATTACCTAAAATTCAAATTTGTCGCTTATGGGGTTTTCTTTGGGGACCCATAAGAGTGGCTTAAAATTGTTCAACCTTAATTAACATTTATGATTGATTCTTATTCTCTGACGAATTCTGAACAATGTACTGAAACACGGAATTATTTTTAACATATTATTGCGTTTAAATATTAGATTTACAAAAAGCTGATTTTTTCCTATGTTAAATCAAGGCCGTGTCTACGGGTACCGAAATTTCGGTACGAATAGCTCCCATGTACTACTTTGGCTATTTGTACCGAAACTTCGGGGATAAACTTCCGAAAAGCCGATACCTCCGATTAACTCCCCCCCCCCCTGAGGTGCTGGAAAGGGGTATGGATGTGACCTACATTATTTCTGTGACCAGTCACAGAGGTGTCCTCCCCCCCCCCCATAAGACGTTGGAAAGGGGTAGGGGTTTGATCAACATTATTTCTGTAACCAATCACAGGGGTGGATTCCCCCCCCCCCATAATACTTTGGAAAGGGGTAGGGATGTCATGCAAAATAATGGTTTTTCAGAAAAACTGTATATTACATAAAAGGCGTATTTTCAGGAGATCAACAACTTCTATTTGAAGCTTTTTTGTAATCTTTTATCATTTATTGAAATTGAGCGGAAAAACATGACATTTTTATAGTTTTTTGAGTTTTGACCTCAAAATCCATAGGTATACGGAGTTTCAAATTAATTGAAGGTATTCGCTTTTCGGAACTTTACTCCTGAAATTTCGGTACAAACAGCCAAAGTATAGTATTTCAGAGCAATATTCGTACCGAAATTTCGGTACGAATACCCAAAATAGTATCTGATGGCTATTCGTACCGAAATTTCGGTACAAATAGCCAAAGTCGTAGTTAGGAGATATTTGTACCGAAATTTCGGTACACGTAGACACTTCCTTAAAGGGAAACTTCTAACCTCAAAACTCAATCTCATCATTTTACTCAGGGCCGTGACACTCTGAAATGGAAGTGACGGAAATGTTGAGTACGGCTGAGGGTGGCGCTGGCTGTACTTTTAGGCCGAAAATTATTTAAATGCATGGGGAAAGTGTCAAAATGGGAAATTTTGTGCTTTTGATATTATGAAAACGGACTTTTTACACTTTGTTTTGCTTAAGAATTAAGTTTCAAGGCTTTTAGATTTAAATTTTATCAAGCTTTTTTGTGACGAACGAGAATAATAGGGTATAAGTGCGTTGTTTTTGAGTGTAATTTTAGTTACACGAATTGCTCCGAAAAAGTTCAAGTTTACACCGCACCAAATTACAAGAAAACAATAAAGATCTGGCCAAGAGCTATTTTATTGAAATCAATTTATTGACGTTGTTATGAAAAAATTTGAAAACAGTTTAAGTCGTTACAATTGTTCTTAAAGATCGCAATCTCTTTTGTTCACTTTGAGAATAATTGACAAAAAAAGCGTTGCACTGTAAGAAAAATTTATATTTTCAACGAGATGTAGCGTAAAAATTTTATCGAAAATACGCAATTACACATTTTTTTTGTAACAAAAATGCAAATTATTGGTAACATGAACGAAAATCAATTAAATGGAAGGTATTTTTTATCGCAATTAGAATTAAATTTAATTATTAATTGAAGGGTTACAGTACAGGACTAGATTAGCAACAAAATCAGAATTTTCCAGGAGAGACACATAAAATTCTGTAAAACCGAAATCACCATTTAAAGATAGAACAAAAGCTTACTCCCGAGAAGATACAAACTGCAATATTTATTTTTAACAAAAATCAAAAACTTTCTCCCGAGATATTGAGTTGCTAAATTGGGAGAAAATGAGTTTAGTTAGAAAAATTTAACGAATTTCGAGTAAATCGTTTAAGAATTTGAAGGTTAAAATTTCACGGGGTTTGAAAAATATTTTTGGATAGCGACAAAAAATCTGTTCTTTAATTTAAAAAAAATCATTTAAAAACTTGCTTCTGAGATATAGGGAGGCTGAATAAGAATAAAAATGTTTTTATACAACAAAATTATTATTTTCCGGGAAAATGAAAATTTAGTGTGACGCTATTGCCCTGTAACAGATGATTTTTCCCTGGAAAGTCTATAACAATAGATATTTTTTATTATTATAATTAAGTTATATAAACTAGAAAATAAAATATTTTCTAGCTTAAAAAAAATTATAAATGTTTATAATTTAGTTCAATTAAGCGTTAATTTCAATTTTCAATAATCATTATAAATGTCAATAAAAATAAAATTCAAGTGAAATGTACTATTTTCACAGTTTACAATATTTACATATATCAATGCTAAAAATTGAATGTTCACTTTGTAGGATTATTATTGGTACTCTGTGAAAAGTGTATTCGTATTTAATCATCAAAATAATGTTTTCTTCACTTTTCCTTGGTTCTTCTTAATTGATTGGATATTTAATATGCTACAAAATATTTTTCCGAGATAAATATATGCAAAAAACGTATTTTAACAATTAAAATAAATTAAATTTGTATTTTCCCCATGTCAACGGCGATACCACGCTGAAAACACCAGTTCCCGTTAGATCACTGAAGTTAAGCAGTGTTGGGCGCGGTTAGTACTTGGATGGGTGACCGTTCGGGGAATACTGCGTGTTGTTGACCCGTCGTGGGTGTGGTGGACCCACACGGTAGTATTTATCCACCTAGAAACACTACCCGAATCGGGTAGTGAGGCAATGAACTTTCGAGTTCGAAATGCTAATCAATTTTTTTTTTTTTCCCCATGCATTTTAATAATTTTCGGCCTAAAAGTAGAGATGGGGAGTGACGTCAAATGACGCTGACCGCTTCGGTCATCTGACCAATTTCCCGTCATCTGACTGTCTGACCGGACATTTTGGAAAAAGTGTAAATCATCTTATAAACAGTTATTGGAATGTTGTTCACTAAATAATGTAAGATGAAAACAACAACGGAACAATTTTTTTATGTAATTGCAGGCTCTTAATCTTTTCAGACGGACAATTTCTTCGATTTGCGTGATTTTAATGAGACATAGCCTACAAAAATCATTCAGAATTAAGACATAAGTTTATGGCAAAGTGATTTGTTTCTTTCGGGATTAAAACCAATTGAATGACTGAACGCTTATTTGAATTTTACGTTATGGTATTTTTATCATTTTTTATTATATTGTAGATTACATTTTTATTTATTATAGGGATCAATTCAGTGATAGGTAGGAAAACTGGAGACACCAAAAATAACAGGTTGAATTAAAAGGATCGAAAGGATAATTCAATAAACCTATCTTAACATGAAGCGACTCCGTAAAACTATACTTACGCGAAATGGAAAAATTTTCGCTGGTGAGTAGATGAGTAGGCTGCGTTCTAATGCAAGATTCCTACCTTACCGACATCGAGAAGATTCTAGCTGTAGTGGCTCGTGTCTGTGCTAAATTTTTCTAGAAAGTGGTTCATGTCCGTGCTAAGCTTCTAGAAGATTCTCGAAGGTCCTGATGACGTCATCATGCATTCCTACCTTACCGACCTTGATACAAGAGGGGTACCGGACCTGCTGTACCTACATCGAGAACATTCTACAGCTGACGTCATGATAATATTGCGCAATTCTGAATTCATACAAGCAGCTTCAAGGTTATTTCTTATCTGAAGCATGCTACGTAAATACATTCAAGGTTATATTTTGCGTTGTCCTGGCAATTTCTACTGCGCCATATAGTTATTGCAAGAAAAACAAGGATGATTCATCGCTTCCGGTGTACAGATGAAATTTGATACGCAGTTCAAGATTATTTCTTATCTGGAGAATGTTGCGTAAATACTTTCAAGGTTATATTTTGCGTTGTCCTGGCAATTTCTACGAACATTCTCGAAGGTCCTGACGACGTCATAATAATAATGATAATAATAATAAAACAGCTTCAAGGTTATTTCTTATCTAAGGCATGCCACGTAAATACTTTCACTGTGTGAGGTAAGCCTGTGTGCGTGTGACTGTGTGAGGCTGGAATGGAGGCGGTGTTGCTCAGCTTCTAGAACATTCTAGAGGGATCCTAAAGCTTCTATGAACATTCTATTGCTCATGATGACGTCACAGTAATATTGCACAATTGTGCCAGCTAAAGACGGGTTCTAAGCCACCGTTTCTGAGCCACTCTTACAAGAGGGATGCAGAGTCACTTTAGCTTCTAGAACATTCTCGAGGGTCCTGATGACATCATCATGCATTCCTACCTTATCTACATTGATACAAGAGGGTTAGTGGACCTGCTGTATCTACATCGAGAACATTCTACCATGATGATGACGTCACAGTAATATTGCGCAATTCTGAATTCATACAAGCAGCTTCAAGGTTATTTCTTATCTAAAGCATGCTACGTGAATACTTTCAAGGTTATATTTTGCATTGTCCTGGCAATTTCTACTGCGACATATAGTTATTGCAAGAAAAACAAGGATGATTCATCGCTTCCGGTGTACAGATGAAATTTGATACGCAGTTCAAGATTATTTCTTATCTGAAGAATGTCGCGTAAATACTTTCAAGGTTATATTTTGCATTGTCCTGGCAATTTCTACTGCGCCATATAGTTATTGCAAGAAAAACAAGGATGATTCATCGCTTCCGGTGAACAGATGAAATTTGATACGCAGAGCTATGCATGGCATCCTGTTTTGTCTATCAATTCGATTTATTGCTTCCTTACAGATATCATATTCAACTAAAAATTCCTGTCTTTATTCAGCGAGCAAATAATCAGTGAGAAACATTCTTAGACAGTCTAGAACCTTCTATAACTCAAACTATACTGCGTAATTTCTGAAATAGAATTTTAGTAAACAAGTTCAAGGTTATTTCAATGACTCATTACATTTTGCGTTGC
>CAKNXH010063981.1:73261-142798 GCA_932178445.1 Andricus quercusramuli | reverse complement strand
GGGAACGCAGAATGTTACGTCACGCATGAAAAATATAAATTTGAATAACATTTTTTTGTAATGCTTGGAGAAATAAGAATTAGTGATTTTATTTCATACATGAAGCATCTTACAGACTTCACACTTTTTTTCCTATTGCCCTCATTTTTCCTTTTTTAATATCCCCTCTTTTTAAGACACTTCTTCGCTCAACTGAAAACTGATTTAATAGAACCCAATAAGAAAATCCAACTATTTATCGTCTCAACCTAATTCTTTCAATTGAAAACACTACTGTTATATTCATCATTCAAAATTCATCTCTTCTGTTTGAAAATTTATTGTTTTGGTTGGGAATTTAATTATTTTATCAATTTTTTTTTCAAATGGAAAATAAATTTTCTTACCTCATAATTTCACTTATCTAATTTTTCTTAAAGATGGATCGTTTTTAGTTGAAAGTTCAACTATTGTTTTTTTTTAATTGAGAACTCATATTTTTTGGTTGGAAATTTCAACTGTTTTTTCTTGGAATTCGTCTTTTTGGCTTGGAAATTTAACCATTTTTTCCTTTTTTTTGGTTGAAATTGCAAATGTTTGTTTGAAAATAATTTTTTTTTTTGGTTGAGAATTAAACTATTTTGTTGAAAATTTGTATTTTTTGGTTGCATTCGACTGTTTCTTATTTGAACTAAAAATGATTTTCGTTCAAATATCAGTTATTACATTCTCTGTTGATAATTTATCTTTTCCGGTTAAACTCTGTTTTTTATTTGAAATTAAAAGTTGTTGCCGGTTGAGGTATCAACTATTCAATTTTTCGTTTAGAATTAATCTTTTGTAGTTAAAATTAAACTACTTAGTTAAAAATTAAACTACTTAGTTAAAAATTAAACTGCATTGTTAGATATATATATTTTTTTGAAGATTCATTATTTTAGTTGAAAATTTATTTTTGTAGTTTAAGAATTCAACTATTTTGATCAAACATTCTCCCTCTTGCTTGAAAGTTCATTTGTTTGTGAAAATTAATTTTGTTGAGTGTTGAGAATTTGACTATATCTTTCAATGTAAAATCTTAAGTGTTTTCAATCAAATTCAATATAGTACCTTTACATTATTATTTTAAAAAGAATTTATTCCTTTGTTTTCGTGAAAAATCACCCTATTTCTTCTGTTTTGAGAGCATTTTGTGCTGTGAAGTATGTTAATACATTGTTTTTGTATGTTTCACTAGGAGTGCGTTTATCAAATAAAATCAAAGAAAAGAATTTTTTACTCAGAAGAAGGCAGAAGTGATTGTTTTTGTGACGTCGCCCTGGTGGATTTAGGCTTTGTATGATAATCAATGACGGAGAAGGGGAGGAGTGGAAAAAGTTTTCACAATAGCGTGACGTAATTTTTGATCAACCCTCAACAAAATAACTCAGAATTATACAATAATTAAGTTCTCATTTTTGTCCTATCTATTGAATCCTACAAAGCTCGAATGGACAATTAGTTGCAAAACGAGCTCACTGCTGGGGCCGTTCGCGAAGAAATTTTATGAGACGATTCCAGCGACCATTAGCGACAGTGTGGCTTAAGTCGACAATGAAAAAAATAATAATAAAAGAGAGAGGGACTCGCATATATTACTGGGAAAGGTCTTAATTTCTTCTTTGTTATCTCTTTCCACTAATTCACGACAAAAAGAGAGGAAGAATAGAATAAAAAAAGGAAGGAGTATTAGCAAAGGCACCTTTTTCGACGCCTTTGTCTCCACAGATTAAAAGCTTAAGACAGTCGCAACCCTTCTGAAATTCCCAGTACACTAGTATTCGCTACCACTAGGTCCTTTTAGAAACAACCTCACCCGAAAAAGATGCAAATGAAGCGGTTAGGGCTTTGCCACAGAATATTCTCTTCTCACGTATTTAGGTAGCAAAGTACTTCACTTTTAATAGTTTAATTCACTCTTAATGCCATTGAAAGAATACCTTACAACAAATATATTGACTAGTAAAATATTCATTCAACTATAAGGAAAATATTTTTTTTTGTCACAGGCGATTTTAAATTAAACTGTGAAATTAATATGTATACAACATTCTTGTATTTCATAGTATCTATTATCTAAAATAATATGAAAGAAGAGCAAGGACAATATTTTTAGGAATCGGTGAAAATTGATATCTTAACTTTAGAATTATTATATGTATAATATTTTTGTGGAATATTTGGACAATCAAACCTTTGCATTTTTGTTTAAAAAATAAAAATATCCCCGGAAAACACTGGCGTAACCTGAAGTTATTTAAAACGCTAACTTACCCTAAATACAGTAGCCTAGTGATACCTAGGGTAATATACCCTAGTGAATATTCTTTGATATCTAATGATTTTTATTACGAATAGCAATTCTAGACGAAAAAAAAACACTAAGAGTACGTAACAAAAACTTGTTTAAAATTGTAAATCTTCTTTTAAGCCTGATGATTCTTGTTCAAAAAGGAGATGAATCTTATCTTATTCTACTGAAATATCATAAATTCCCTACTGAGAGTTTACAGGATGATTATTACATATATAGTTCGCGAGAATATAATGTGCCAATAACTACCCAATTCGTAAAGAATCAACCTGAATTTGTTTTTTCATGAACTGATATGTTTCTTTTTATTAAATTCATAGGTCAAATTATATTCATATTACATTTTACCACTTTTTTAAAATTCGCCTTTTTCTTGAGTTTTCAACTGTCCAAAATGGAATCTTAATTTTTCATCAATTTTCATGTCTTTAATTTTCGAGATGTGAAATTTCAAATGTTAAATTTTAAATTGTTGAAAATTCCAAGTTGGTTTTAGAATAGTTGAACATTTATTGAAAATTTTTCTTCCATCCTCCGTTTTTTTTTCAATTTTCAACTGCTAAAATTTCAATTTTCAATTATATTGAACTTTTTCCAACAAAAAACACTAAGACAATCCAAAATTGTTGAATATTCGATAAGTCTTGTTTAAATTATAGCGAATTTTGTTTTAAAACTCCGATTTTTCAAACGCCAACGTCACTTAAAATTGTTGGAAAATTATGAGTTTGTTTTTAAACGTGATTTTTAAATAAAAATGTGAATTTTTGACGAGGAACACTAGCAGAATTGCAGAATCCAAATTTATTGTTGAGGCTTATGTTTATTGTATTTCTTGTTTGTATTTTATGTTATTTATTATTTTAGATGAAAATTGTTGGTCTTAAATTTATTGATATTTATTTAAAAATACAAATTTCAGGTGAAACACACCAATAGAACACAACGTTTTTAAAAATTAATAACATTGTTTGGAATCTAATTTTTTGCAATACTAATAATTGCTGACGAAAAACAGTAGCCTAAAGTAACATCAATTATTCCAAATTGTAAACCTTCTTTTATATTTTATTGTTCTTCTTAAAATAACTGATTTTATGTGGAAAACGGTAACATGACCTTAAATTGTTCAAAAATTGTAAATCTTCTTTGAAATCTATATATTAGAACCCACTAATTTAACCTATAAATTGTGAAACCAAATTTAATCTTTTCTTGCAATCTAATTTTCTTCTAAAGTTACTGATTTCTAGTGTAAAATAACAATGCTAATTTGTCATGGAAAAATTGAAAAAAAAGATTTTTTTCAGAAATTTCAAGTTCTCCTAACATTATGATTTGATACTGAAATTCCTTTTTTAAGATACTAATTTCCAGCGATGAGCACTTAGATAATACTAATATAATATTTTCAATAATTTATCAGATCATTCGAAAATTTTTATTTTACCACGCAAGAGTATTAAAAAGCACGAATGTTTCTCAATTCGCATAAGGTTTCCAATGGTCTTCTTAAATAAAACGGATTGTTTGTAGATTGCATTTCTGAAATTTCAAATTTAAGATATGAAACAACTTGAAATAATGAAGAAGATAGCAGGTTCTTAAAAGCAATGAGTATTGCGATATTTTCGAGATATTTCGTTACACCACTTTTTTAGATAGATATGCTGCTCAGCTGATAAATTTGCAAAGAATTATGAAACTAAAAATTTACAAGTAAAAGCGATCAGAAAATCCGTTATCTCTTCATTAATTGAGAACCAATCAAGCACACGTTTGCTGACTACGAAAATACAGTTAAATAAATCGTGTACGCCTTGTCTATGGAGGTATTGAAATATATGCATTTCTACACTTGATTTCAAAATCAGAAGGGTTCTGTGAAAAATATACTGACAAATTCTCACAGTTAGCAAAAAGCATGGCTCTAATAAAAAAGATTGGAACAATTTTAATCACATTTATGCAGGTTGGATTAATTAATCATGGATAAATTGGCTTGGAACACTGGTGGTGAGGCACCAGACGGTGGATACCATCGATTTAATATTCAATTAAAATTAACCTATAGCCGAATTCATAAAAATGCAGTAATTAAAAGTATTGATTATTGGCTCACGGGTGGACGGGGCGGTGGGTGGTGTGGAAAGTGGAGAAGGGGCTGGGGTGGGTTAGTGCATCTGTTCATTAGGTAATGAACTTATTAAATCAGAGAGGCGCGGCAGAGAGTACCACCTGTACCTCCACTTCCTCTCAGGTCCGGTCACCCCATCCTGCCCTTCGTTTAATTACCTACAGTGAAAAAGTTAATTGTAATCGGAAATAATAACGAACCACCGCCATTACCTAAGTGATTGCGATTACGCGCCTGGCAATAACCTTTCTAAGGTTAATTGTTTAACTTCCATTTTACCCTGACAAATTATCCAACAGCTTTATTCTCGATAGTAATTAAGGTGCATTCAAATCTTTAAAAATTACATTTAAAGGGGTTGGCACATTTTATCAGATGCCATGTCCAGTTACTTTGGAAGGGAAGATTACGATATTCGTGGGGACAACATTTTTATGCGGATTAATGTAGGATTTTTTTTGTGAGAAATTCGAAGACTAACACTTTTCAATCGATATCTGGATCGACATTTCTATATTAAATTATTTTCAATAGCTCCTGGTGGGACTCCTGAAAAGGGGGACGGGTGTAGCTTAGCTGAAGGGTGGGTATCATCGAAGTCACTCTGGCCCAGTGTTAATATAGAAATATCGATATCTCGAAAAATATTCGAGATATCGATTGAAAAATTGCAGGTTCGTGATTCTCACAAAAAATTCCACCGGAATCCATATTGAGTAATTATGCAAATTAATAAAACAAGTAAATAATTTTAACATAAAAAATCGATATCTCGAAAAAAGTTCAAGATATGCATTTAAATGTTTAAGATTCGTGTTTTTTTCAAAAAAAAATCCTACAGGAATCTGCAATAAAACTTTCTCATCACTGACATTGTAATGTCCCCCTTTGGGAGAGAAAAGAATATTTTTGGTATTCTAATATATTGGAATTTTTAATTAGAGGCCCTTAGAATAAAGTATTTTGAATTGAAGCCTTGAAAGTTCTATACTAAAATAATTTACATTGTGTATTCGAAAGTAAGTAATTTAAGAAGTGAATCAAAATGAAATCAGCGATTTTAAATCTCAGATGATCGAAATAAACAGCTTCAATGTTTTTGTTTGTAAAATTTTAAAATCAAAAAGCAAAATTTTTAATTGGAAACTAGCACAACAGAAAAGTCTAACTTAAAGATGTAAATTAGCAACAGTGTACGACGACCCCCATTCGAATATAACTGAGCGATGCGCTGCTTAACTTCGGTGATCGATTGATAAGCCTCAACCAATTCCATGTGTCTAAGCGAACGTATGGAATTGGTTTCATATTATACCTAGTGGTCACGAAATTTAAGAACGTAATTAGAACGTCCTAAAAACGTTTCTTGGATGTACAAGTCAAAAAACGTTATTTGAACGTTTTAAAAACTGTCTTAAGTCAGACTAAATAATGTTTTGAAAACGTTTCATGTTCCAAATACACCCTCAAAACGTCTCTGGAGCATTGAATGGTTAAGTAACATTATTTGGACTGACTTACGACGTTTTTGAGCCGTTCTAATTATGTTCTTTATCCTTTGTGACCATTGCGTAATTTCTTCTTTAAGATACAAAATTCTGAGTATCAAAATAGAATAATTAAAATTCACAGGCTCACAGATGCAAAATTTCAAAAAAAAAATCCTTTGAAATTGTAAAATTCAAGATCGCCTAAGTGAAACATAAGCAGTCAGGATAGAGTGCAAATACTTTCATACCATTTTTTTTTCATTCTAAGAAATTACACAGCAGGCCCGAATGACACAAAAGCTTTGCGAAATGCACGGTTTTATTTAAATGAAAAATAAAACTTTCTCAGGGGGTTTTCGAGGTCACTAATTCCGAACCTGGTTTTTGTCAATATTCCTTAAAATTGGTACTTGAAAGTTTTTGTGGTGACTGATTTCAATTTTAGTGTGGAAATCACCTAGTTAATTCAATCCATGTAAAAAATTATCGCGGAACTAAAATGGTGTTAGACACTTAGAAAAATGTTTAATCATGACGGGCTAGGCAGCACTTGATTAGGGCCCGAAAAGACTGACTAGTTAATGAGGAAAAAAATTATTATTTTAATGTTTATTTTTCATTTATGATACTTTTTCACTGTTGTCAGGGTTATATCTAAATATTTTTTAGTTTCGCCATTATACATAGTTTATAAATGGTGTGAAGTATTATGTGTAATTTTCATTTTTTTAAACAATTATTTGTATAAAGCAAATGAAAATTATAACCAAAGTTTCCCACTATTCATAATTTTTCTGCTTGGGCGAGATAATCAGTGTTCACATTTTAATAATAAGACATTAGCTATGTATATATTTGACAAAAAAAATCAGCTAGCATTTTCAAAGTGCTTTGGAAGTTGGAATCAAGTACGGTTTCGGGCATGGGTTGCAGTGGTCTCCAACATAAATCCAGACAATCCAAATGTAAGCAGGCAGGGTCGCATGGACAATTTCTATCGGATTTGGGCGCATGACGCAACCTGATGCAACTAACGCGCTCAGAGTACGGCTCTCATGTTATTGGTGACGTTTGACTGAGCAACGCCTCTCTTTCAGCCCCGCGGCTCCTCTCTTCACAACACCGCCGAGGACATGAATTCTCGCAATGACTTAAACCCCGACTGATCAAATCCAAGTTCCAGTGTAATGCATTCTACAAGTCTTAATTCTCATAATAATTCCTAAATACACAAAAGATATGTTGAAAATTGAAAGAATGTAATAAATCACAGTCTCACCAGGACAAATGTAATTATGCTAATGCAAAATCATATCTCAAGACGTGAAAAAAACTGATATACTTTAAAACATGTAATGGAAAATAATTGCAACAATTGATTTTCTTCCTGCTTCCTACCCACTGTGGAGTGATTATTTCAAGTTCAGATGTTCCTAAGTAATTAAATAAATTGAGTAATTAAGGGCTGTATCAAATTATTGAACACTCATTACGATATGAAATCACTCATGAACTTTCAAACAAAATTTAAAAATGTTTAAACAAATACGATAGAAGTATGACGGAAATTAATTTCTCCGCGATTACGTTTCATGCTCTGTTACAAAAAGGATCGGAGGGCTTTAAATCCGAGTTTATATCTCAAGTATGCAGATGAATTGAAGGGCAACACCGCATGAGGGCGTAAGTGCCGAATTTCGGAAAGGCGTTTTATTGGCCTGAAATAATGTTTTTAACCTAACTCATATTTCTGTAAAAGATTATGGACTGATTCGATTTAGGAGTGGGACAAAATCCATGTTTGGTACTTTTGTTTATGAAGTAATTAAATATTTCTGACTATTCTTTTCACAATTCAATGGAGCTAAGTAATAGCTCAAAAGAACTTCTTTATTTTTTAATTTATTCAAAAAATAAAAAAGTTATGCAACTCTTTGTGTGTCCACATTTTCGTTTTTGGGGACGCACCGCACAATTGATAAGGGATTTTCTCTTGTTTTTTCTCTAAATGCAAAAATAAAACAGTTAGGCAACTTTTTAAGTGTCAAAATTTGAATTTTTAGGATGCGATGCTCTTTTACAAGGGTTTTATCGCACATGGTTATTTTTTTTGGAGCCCTCTTTTCGCGATTCAATAGAGATAACCAATAGCTCGAAGGTGCTTTCTTCTTTTTTTTAAATTTGAAAATAAAAAAGTTATGCAACTCTTTATGTATCAAAATCAGATTTTTCGGGGACGCGCCGTTCCTTTGACAAAGGTTTTCTCGGAGATGGATGCTTTTTTCAGGATGATAATTCCATGGATCGATAAAGCCTAACAGTACGTCAAACTGTTTTCGCATTTATTTTTTTAAAATTATTTGTGTGAAAAGTTCTACAGTTTTTTGTTCCTCCTGTAAAATTCGGGTTTTGGCACTTACGCCCTAATGCGGTGTTGCCCTTCATTTGTTTTCTACAATTTGAATTACCTATAAAAATTATTCCATATTATTTCATCAAATGTATTTTTAGATTTATGATAGAGGGTGATTACAAAGGAGATTAAATGGTAAGAATTTAAAAGAAATTATGTGGAATCAAATTAGTTCCGTGTTGAATTATATCCACTTTATAAAACTTAATATTGCTATGGTGATCACAAAATATAAAGACGCATAACCAGCACAATATGAATTCAACATTATGATAGTAACCTCGATTTTCATATTCATTAGGTTTAATTCAATTTTAACTCTCGCTATCAACATGAATCTATTTTTTGCACTTTTGACCTTTCTGAAGACTCATCAATTTTAAGACGATTTAATAAAGTAGATATGAATAAGGTCACTCGGAGGTCAGATTTCGTTTCACGTAATTATTTCCTAGTCACCTTATTCCTGAACGAGAACAGTTGAATACGCTCCCTAATCAGCAGCTCGCGGCAATTTAAAATTCGTCAAGTGGTAATTAATCATCCAATAATTCATTTCGTAGCTCCGCGCCGAGATTCAAGCGGCAGTGGCACTAGAGAAATTCTGAAACAACAACTTAATACCCTCTCGGTCCTTATCTTGGGGAAAATGGTGTGAGAGGGGGACGTTCAATTTAAGGACCACCCGCATTAAAATCACTGCTCTCGGCAGCATTTCACCGCCTCTCGTTTGCGCGAAAGGGTGAGTCGCGAGTTACAGGGGTAAACGTAGGGCAGCTGAGTGTATAAAGGGTTCCCAAAGTGACTCGAATTGTCGCACAGTCGACTTTACGAGTCGGAGTATTGCTAATATCAGAGCCTAAGGAGCGCAAACCATCACTTTCCATCCACCCTGACTTGCCTGCGAACCCTCACCATCCCTGCAACGTCTACCCGTCTTGCCAAGACTCCTTAACCACTCCGAAGACCCTTCGCGACATTTTTAGTGGCCATCAAAAACCAGCGTCGGCTTAATTATGAGGGCAGATCCAGAAACCTTTCTCCATGCCCGCCGGTATTTCCTACCACATCACTCCTTCATTTCTCTTTGTCCCTTTTTATTTTATTTTATTTATTTTTTCGTGGTTCTCTTTGAGCAGGCTTTCTTAATTTTTATTTTTGTTTAAAATTTTATTTTGAGGACTTATTTTCTGAAAAAAAACCTGATTCTGAAATAAAATCTCAGACAGGGGACCATGAATTAAAATAAACTTCCAGCTTGTTTCATTCTTCAACATTCATTATTATTATATACGATAAAGAATTCTCGAAATAGCTCAAATTCAACGCGAGATTAAACTATTTTTTAACTAAATGAATAAAATGAACATTTTTTGATGAAAAAAAATAATTTCCCATTAAATCTTCTTGGGGATGATTTTAACATAAGGAAATGTTCATTCTTACCGTTGCATTAATTTGATTAAATTTATTATTGATATATACATCAATTCTGATTAAAAGCGAGTTTGTTCAAGCAATTAATTTTTGAGTAAACAATCATATAGGTAAGGTAAATGATAGCGTACTCAGAGGCAGATCCAGAAAAGAATAGTTTAAATGTGTGAATGAGACATTAATTCAAAAATATATGAAAAGCCATAGAAACACAGGAGCTTGCATGAGGAAATGCGTCGTCGTGAAGGAAGCTAAAGAGGTATGGCCAGGACAGAAAAGTGTGGCGACAAATAGTTGATGAGAAATGCATGATGAAGTGTATCAGTGAAGTAAATGACGCTTGAAACGAACGACCTTGAATACTAATGGACCCAAGTGGAGAGCTTTACATAATGACTTTGTGAAGCTCTTCTCCTTGGTGCTTGCTAGAGAGATTGATCAGCGATCTGGCTTGGAGCAGTGTTGCGAAACGAGCGTATTATATAAATAAACAACACGGAAATTCTACCCTGAAATGCAAAAAATTCACCAAAAATACAACATAAAAGAAAATGCTACACGCTATTACGCGACTATTTCGCATTGGCCATTACGCGTGAAGTGTATGGAGTAACACGCAAATGAATTTCTCCTCGAGAAATAGCCAGAGGAAGCTCTTATCTATGAACTCTCACATTACACCTTTGACTTTTGAACTTTGACGACTAACTTTCAGTCTCTTACCTTTGATCAAAGACCTCTGATTTTCTACCACTTACCCCTAAACTTTAACATATGATCGCTGACCTTTAATCTTTGACATCTGAACGTTCACCTTTCACCTTTCAATAACCATCTATAGCCATTAATATCTCACCTTTCCCAGCTTTTCTTGTTTTTAAAAATAATTCGTATCTTAAAAAAGTGGTGTGACATTGCATCAAAAATTTTGCAATCATGGTTGTTGAAAACCTAATTGGCTTCTCATTACTTGAAGTTTTTTTTATATATATTCAAATTAAAAAATTTTGTTATTCAATCTACAAATAATCCCATTTGATAAGTAAAGTCATAGGAAACCTTATACAAACTGAGGAAAATTTGTACTTGTTGATACTTTTGTGGGATTAAATGAAAGCATTCAAATTATCTACTGAATTATTTCAAAAGTTATACAAGTTTCTACAATTGTTGAAGAGTTTTAGGTTAGTTCTCAAAGGAGATACATAATTTAACAACAATTGTAGGTTAAGTTGGCGTTCTACATAGGAAATTGGTATTTTTTAAACAAAAATCATTATAATCGAAAAACTATTTAAAATCTATAAACAACTTTGGATTATGATCGCGTTTTTGTCAGAAACGGCTATTCTTTATTTGAAAAAAATATATTGTGAAGAAGATTCACAACTTTTCCACCGGAAATCGGTATTGTTAGAAATCAATTATTATATTTCAAAAAAGTTATGTTTTTGTTCCTACAATTGTAGGTTAAGATAGCAGTTTTCATCGGAAATATCGATATAGACTTAAAATAGATTAAAACATTTTTGAACAATTTAAGGTTATAGTTAAAATTTTAAATAATTTTTTGTTATGTGGTGATAGTGTTTTTCAATATTTTCCTGGAATTTTGTAAAAATTCTAATTTTTCTGAATCTACAAAAGAAATCGTTATAGATTTCAGCAATTTCACAAGTTTAGAACAATTTCAGGTTATGTTAAAATTTTGTACAGGAATCGATTATTTCAAATGAAATAATAGGCTCAGAAGAAAATTGTCGAGACTAAACAATTTCTATTTATGTTAAGTTAGTGTTTTTTCTTTTAAAATTGCTGTTGCTGAAAACAATCATTTTCTTTCAAATAATATTTCAAATATCCGAACAATAGTAGAGTATATTAGGGATTTTACCGAAAATTTGTTATTTTGAACAAAAGTTATTTGACTTCGAAAATTGAACTTAGAATTTCAAACAACTTTGGGTTTTATATTAGTGCGTTTCGTCGGAAATTTGTATTTTTGAAAAAAATGGAACGGCTTGATTGCCTATATATTGTATAAAAATATTGTTCAATAATTCTGTACTTACGATGTCAATTTTCATCATTTAGCAAAAATATTTGCCTTGCTTTTCTTCGATTATAAGTAGGGAAAGCTAAACTGTGCTAAGTCCACTAATGGACGAAATCGATCGAGTTTTCTTCAAAAATCATATTTTCTTGTTTTTTATATATATTTCAATGAGAAAATTAAGATTTGGAATTTTTTCCCCTGAAATTTAGTATTTGAACGTATTAAAATATTTGATAATTTTCAAGAATTCGAACTAAATAAATGACTTATACTAAAATAATCCATTGTTACATGCACATGTAGCGCTTTCCATTTTCCTTTCCATTTTAATATCATTTACCCTTTCTAGTGTTTGAAAAAAGGCCTAGGTGAAAATTGGCGTGAAGTGGAACTTCTGTCATCCGTTAAAAACAATTTGAACCATGAGCGAAAAGGGGGAAATACGCAAAACGAAATTTCAACGTGCACGTGCATATTGTGAAGAAAATAGCTTAGTTTCGCCCGGGCGACGAAATTAGATTTCGTTCGGGAAGATTTTCCGAATGTTCGCCCCCTGACCTCACCTCCACCCTTATCACCCATTCCGACATATCCAGCCCAAGCCTCCGCGTTCTCCCCCAAGCTACTACACTCCATCGTCGGAACGGGAGCTTCGCTCCGCGCTCCATGTTACCATGCATATTTCAGCGATTTTTATGGAATTCCTCGCGGATTCTCTCCTTCCTTCGTACTCCTTTGTCCCGCTGTTTTGCCTTTACTTCACCCTCTTCCCAATAAGAAACATATTTCCAAGGGGATTCGCCGATTAACCCTATGTTGAGATCAGAAGTGTAGACTTACGTAAACTCAAATATAATTCGCAGCTAATTCGAGCAAATTAATTTCATCAATCAACAGTTTTAATTAATTTTATCTGAAATTGAGGGGTGTGACGTCATAATCATGTGAAGGCTCTTTTTAAAAACAAGTTTTATAATTGTCTCAGATATCCTATGAAATCGCACCGCACATTCTAAGAAAACAAATTTTATTGCTCAATTTTTTAAAGTTCGTTGCCAAAAGATGTCAAATTATGCATCAGGAATCATCAAGAATCATGTTTGTAGTGTATATGAATTTCAGAACAAAAATAATGCACATCTACTTTTTCTGTCAAAAAAATATGATTGTGAAATAAATTTCTTTTGTGACGAACTGAACTAGTTTTAAAATGTTTCTTGAATAATTTGAACACCAACGTATTTTCAAAATATTATATAATACATTTCCTTAATTTGAAGCGTTTAGGTTAAAGATTAACGACTCGGAATTTCGTTTTCATTATTAATGATTTTGTTAGTTTGAATGAACAAATAATCTATAAAAACACCAGTCTAAAGCACATCAGTGCTGCTTCTGTACTGGCATACCGCTGGCGCGCACTAAAATGCCGCGAGTTAATCTGAAAAATGATAAAAAAAGATTCATTTGTTTTTAGAATACATCTACTTCATATACATCATCATATTACTACACAGCGTCCGAACATTATTTACAATTAAAAAAAAAGTAAATTTCACTCAAACATTATGGTTAATCCTAACACACACTATTCCTATACTCTAACGACATGACATAGGTTATATTTAAAAAAATGTATCAATTAATTACCACTATTCCGTCTATAAATATTATTCGTCCTGCTTAGAATCAATACAAATATTACATTTAAAAAAATGAGATTACAAATAAAATTTCTTACGCTACGTGGTTGCAAAACTACATCTGTACTTAAATATATCGCTTAGCAGTAGGGTCAAAATATCTCAAGTGTGCCACTTTTAAATCGATAGTTCTATTTTCAATCAATTCATACATTTTTCAATTCTTTTTCATATAAAAATAACTCCCCTAAAATATTTTTGCAAAAAATTTTTGTTTAAAAAGTTATTAACAATCAAAGTTCTTGATCACTTGTTTTTCAAAAATTAATTACTCGCGAACTTTTCGTCGAATTACGTTAAAAAATGGTTCGGTGGTGAAAAATATTTTTTTATTGTTTAAATGATCTTTTTTTTTTAAACAATTGAAAATTAATAAACTTCTCCGCCTGTGAAAGAATTCTTTCACGTTCCAATAGATTCTACAATCTCTTCCGAAAATTTTGGTGGAAAAAAAAGTTGGTATTTTGCAGTAGTTCAAAAGTTATTGATTTTTTTGTGACCGCGCTCCGACCTCCAGCGCTGGTCAAGCACGCACAATTATGTAATCAAATGCATAGTTTAGGCGTTTATTGGGAAAAAGTAATCGTTTTTCTTCCTTAGTAACTTCAAATTATATGACTGGTAATATTTAGTCATTAAGATTGGTCATTCGATATTATTTGTTTATGTTATAAACAAATTGTATAAACAAATGCATAGTTTGACCATTCACAGATATAAAGTGATCGTTTTTCTTTCTAATCGTCTTCAAATTACATAAGTGGTGATGTTTAGTGACTTAGCAAGAATGAATTTGAAATGGATCCTGAAATGATTGAAATGATTGACAAGTAAAACTTGGAAGCTGATTCTTCTAGAACATAACAAAACATTTCCAGTGATATCATTTGAAGGAAATAATAGGAAAAGATTACCTACTGTCTCGAAATGGCTAAACTACGCACTTGTTCATAAAAAAAACAAATAATATCAAATGACAATTCTTCTTCACGAAATGTCACCACTTATGTAATTGAAGACGATTAGAAAGAAAGACAATTACTTTCTATCTATAAATGGTCAAACTATCCATTTGTTTATAAAATTTGTTGATAACATGAACAAATAATATCAAATGACAATTCTTCGTCACTAAATATCACCACTTATGTAATTTGAAGACGACTATAAAGAAAAACTATCACTTTATATCTATAAATGGTCAAACTATGCATTTTTTTATACAATTTGTTTATAACATGAGCGAATAATATCGATTGACGATTCTTTGTCACTAAATATCACCACTTATGTAATTTGAAGACGATTAGAAAGAAAAACAATCACTTTCTATCTATAAATGGTCGAACTATGCATTTGTTTATAAGATTTGTTTATATCATGAACAAATAATATCGATTGACAATTCTTCGTCACTTAACTACACCACCTATGTAATTTGAAGACGATTAGAAAGAAAAACCATTACTTTTTGTCTATAAATGACAAAACTATACTTTTGTTTATAAAATTTGTTTATTAAATAAACAAATAATATCAAATCACCAATCTGAATTATTAAATATTACCAGTCACATAATTTAAAGTTACTAAGAAAGGAAAAGGATTACTTTCTTCCAATAAACGCCTAAAATATGCATTTGTTTACATAATTGTGCGTGCTCGACCAGCGCTGGAGGTCGGAGCGCAGTCACAAAAAAATCAATAACTTTTGAACTGCTGCAAAATACCCACTTTTTTTGCCACCAAAATTTTCGGAAGAGATTGTAGAATCTATTCGAAGGTGGAAGAATGCTTTCACAGGCGGAGAAGTTTAATTAATTTTTAATTGTTTAAGACAAGCGATTATTTAAACAATAAAAAAATATTTTTCACTATCGAGCAATTTTTTAGCGTAAAGTATACTTTGTAAAAAAAATTTTCAAGTCTCAATTATAGAATTTCGATGAACTGTTCGCGAGTAATTAATTTTTGAAAAAAAGTGATCAAGAACTTTGATTGTTAATAACTTTTGGAAAAATAAATTTTTTGCAAAAATATTTTAGAGGAGTTATTTTGATATAAAAGCGAATTGAAAACTGTATATATTTATTGAAAATAGAACCATCGATTTAAAAGTGGCACACTTGAGATATTTTGACCCAGTAGGCAGTGAAAAACAATCCTCATAAACTACAGCTCAAAAAAGTTAAAACAAATTTTAAGTTCTCTTTTTCTGATTATTTATTATTATTCGAATTCATGTAGATGTAAAATAAAAGAACTTATAACGAAAATATGAATAAAATAATCATAATCAATAATTTTTCTGATTGTAGCTTAGATTTCTCCTTTAAATGAACATTGGTGTGAATGGAATCCAAATTTGAAGCTTAGACTCCAAATTATTTTATCGTTTATGTAACTTCGTTTCTCAACGTTGTAACACACAATATCACTTAATTCTAGAAAAATGAATTATCCCTAATGAAGGCCCGCATTGTGTGTCGAAAAGTTTAGAAACAAGGTTATATAAACGATGTTTCACTCCTGAATTGTTATTTTTTTGTTCTTTATATTGAGCCGTCAGACCAAATAAAACCATTTATTGAAGATCGAATTAACATTTGATATTTTTTCATCAATTTCATGAATCATTATAAAGTTTGAATAAATTTTGCGATTTATATACATGAAAATCATTAAATTTCAATGACTTTGAAAATCAAAGAGTAAAGCTTTCCATTATAAATCTATCAAAATGAAGAAATTTCCCATGCAAATCTACAAAACAGAGTTTCAAATTTTAAACTTGAAACTTGCATAATTTTTAATTCTGTATGTTCAAAATTGGAAACTTTTTGATAACAATGATTTACAATTCTGAGGTTTGCAATTTCGATGAGTTGCAATAGAAAATTCATGTATTTTGAAAACATTGAATTGGAAATTATTCAATTTTCAAGATTTGTATTTTGAAGGTACATACTTTTGAACGTGTCTTTTGTAATAGTTCAATGTTGAAAATTTACAGTTTGAAATTCTTCAATTTCAATGATTTGTAATTCAAAATTCTTCATTCTGAATATTTAAAATTGAAGACTTTTCAATATTTGACGTCTATATTAGAAAATGACACAGTTTTGAATATCTTTTTTGAAATAATTCAATTTTGAAAATAAAAATTAAAACTGAGATAATTCTTAAGATTTAGCATTGAAATTTATTCAATTCCATAGATTTACAATTTAAAATTCTTGAATTGTGAACAGCAAAATGATAGTGCTGATTTATTTTTTGAAACTCTTATCATTTGTTGCGTATGTAAGATATGTTTTGTACTATTGTGTTATTATTTTATATATTATAATATTAAATTTATCTTGCATAGCTCTTTACTAATTCTTGCGAAGAAAATTTCTAACTAAATGACGCACTGTAATTTTATATTATATTATTAAAATAATGAAACTAGCTTCTCGCAAATGAGATGCTAGAATTAATTTAACAAGATAATTTAACAAAATTAACAAGATCTATTATTGTGAATAGCAGCATTAATTTTATCTTTTTCAGAAATTAGAAGAAATCGCAAACAATTTTCTTGTTCACTTGAATATCTTGATTGAAACTTATGGCGAATCTCTTTCAATGTCATGCGTCACGTGCCTCGACTTTCATTTTAGCCTCCGGGTAACGAATCCAACTTCCAACTCGAGCACATCAAGCACGATCCCGAGAAGTGTGTGCGTGCGGGGTGGGGGGGGGGGGGGGTTAGAAAATGTCATACGCTTAGAGAGCTATAACTAATTAAATTGACCAATTGCGAACCAATTTTATACTATCAATCATGATTCGCCCCCTATATGCGCGCGATAATTTTCTCATTAGCAGTCAAATTTTCAATATAAATGTTTCAGCTAGGCCTCGAAAAACAAAATCTAGTTTCTGGGTATTCCTCAGTTGGAGGGTAGAAATGCAAAAGGAGTCAAGCGCCATTTTTCACTTTTTTCAGGAGAGACTAAAAACATGTTGTAAATTCAGCGGGACCATTTAATGAAAAAATAAGAAAGTACTTTCGAGATACTTTCATGCTCTATCGAACTAAAAAAAATTTGCTCACAAAAAGCTATCCGGTTCCGAGAAATTGAACGAAACAGGTCCACGTTTCGAGGTTAGATTTTGGGTCCGTATCGACTTTTAACATCTTTCAACATTAATTGTGGAGTCAATTTGCAGCTTAAGAAAAAACTAAAAATTTGAATTCTAACTATTGAATGGACGCGATTTCGCGAAATTTGAAAATCCAATTATGACTGCGAAATGGTGTAAAACTGACATTTTAACTTCAAAATAATGACGATAGCAGTAATAATTTTGCATATTTCCAAAAAATGAGGAATTGGGTTTTAGTTTATATAGTGCTGGACGAAAGGGACCCAATATTAATTAAAAATAATTAGCCAGTGTCGAGAAAAATGAAATTTGATTTTTTACTTTGTGGTTAGAAAAGCTCCTCGGACTGTGAACACAAGAACACAAATTTTGAAAAATAGTGCCCCAAAAAAATCCTTTGGCAGGCATGTGTAATACAATTTATCTGATTTTTTGAGCTAATAAACCCGATTTCGAAAATTTGGCGCTTGACTCCCTTTGCATTTCTCCCTTCAGTTAAGAAATATTTCTTGAAGTCATTAAAATTAGAAAATTGAAACTTCCGTACCTGAAAAAAATGTTCAATTCAAATATGGAATACTTAACTACAAAATCAAAGGATTCAAAGCATTAGAAAACTTCTGAATTCGAAGGACGTACAATTGAAAAAAAAATTTAATTCATCTCTACATCAAACAATCTTATAAAACCTTTTTCGAAATTGAGGTTCTTTTCTCTTGTCTGAAAAAAGCTTAGGTTCATTCCTTTCAATATCTTCAGTTTAAAGAATGGTCACATTATTTATCTGTAAAAATTATCGTTCAGAAATGAACTAATGAAGCTAAATTCAAATGTACAGTTGTTAATGCTTCTTTAGAAAAACGAGCATTCGTTAGATTTGTGCGGACACTATCGTCATAAAGAATTTATAATTCTTTTGATATTAATTACAAAAACATAGTCCTTAAAAATAAATAAAAAAATTAAAAACCCTTCAACTATGGGAAATCCTTTTAAAATGGCCTCAATCTCAAAATCCTTCACCTGAAAAAATGCTCAAATCAAATATGGAATACTTAACTACAAACTCAAAAGATTCAAAGCATTAGATAACTTCTAAACTTAAAGAATGTACAATTGAAAAAAAAATTCAATTCATCAATACATGAAAGAATTTTATGAAACCTTTTTCGAAATTGAGGTACGTTTTTCTTGTCTGAAAGAAGCTTAGATTCATCCCTTTCAATATCTTCAGTTCAACAAATGGACATATCATTTATTCGTGAAACTTAGCGTTTAGAAATAAACGAGCGTTTGGTAGGATTTATGCGGATACTATCGCCATGAAGAATGTATGACTCTTTTGATATTAATTACAAAAACCTAGTCCTTAAAATTGAGCAAAAAAAAATTAGAAACCCTTTAATTCTTGGAAATCCTTTAAAAATTTTCTTCATCTTATGAAATTCATTTTTAAACCCTTTAGAAAATTGCAAAATCACTTCTACAAAATCACAATCACAATCACTTGGAAATTCCTTAATATTCTTGAAAATACCCTAAAATGTTTCGAATACTTTAGAATATTTTTAAATATCTTGAAATTTCTTAGGCGCTTGGAAATTCTTGGGAATCTTTACTTAAAATCTTTGAAATCCCTTAATTCTTGTGAATAAATTCCTTGAAATCCATTCAAATTCAAAATCCTTTAAAATTCTTTGAAATTACATAAAATCTGATGATATTCCTTTAAATATCTTGACATATTTGGACCCCTATGAAATCCTTCAAGATCCAAAAAAATTTATTAAAATACCTCATTGAAAGTCTTCAATATCCCTCAGACTTACTGAATCCTCTAAAATCTTATTGAATCTCTTAAAAATCTTTTGAAATATTTGTAAATCTTGAAAAGTTCTCTGAAGTCCCTTGGAGTCTTTTTCAATATTCATAAATCTTATAAATCTTATGGTATCCTTTCAAATTTTCAGAAATTCAAGAAAATTTTTCAGAAACGCAGATTAACCGAAATATTTCCAATTATCTTTATATCTTTGAAATCCTTCAATGTTTAATCAATCTAAAAAAGGTGGAAAATAATACGTTTCCCATCTGGATGCTTCAAAATTGATGAATTTAAGCTTAATTAAAACGTTAAAAATTGACGTACATATTTTTAAATGACGATCGTAAAACTAAATTATTTGAAATTGATCATATTCAAACTTTGCATGACGCTTTTCAAAATTAATTATTTCAATGTAAAATGCAAAAGTCAAATTGACGGGACAGAAAGACTCGCGAAACAAAGAACATGCGCAAATTGAACGAAAAAATAGGAGATTCAATGTGGATATTGGACAAGGTGAATAGATGATTTTATGAAGAGTATTGAATATAATCTTTTATAATCTTCCGAATATTATACATTTTTATCATTGTTCTTCTTTTCCAGTGAAACGGAAAGAAGTAAAGGTAAGTCAAAAATCCTATTGGGGGGGGGGGGGGGTGCTGGTTTCGTTACCCTGCAGATCCGCTCCTATAGTACAGGATCTCACACCTTGTGGCTTCTAGTAATTCAAGTGCTCAGAAAAGGTTCACTCCCGTAGAAAGTATTCCTTCTTTCCTCACAAACACATCATTATTTCGCTATTATTATCATTATTCTTATTATTATTATTATGCCACAACAAAATTTTCGTATCACGTTAACGACTCGTTTAGTTCAATGGGAGAAAGTTTCGTAAAGGTCACCGTGAATGCAATATTAAAACGCACTTTCCTCTATCTGTCACGAATTTCATGGTTTGTTATTCACGTAACAAAGTTCGTCAAGGATCACTGATCTTGAATACAATGCTCCTTTTTTCACTTCTCTACTTATGTAATGATTCAACTCGAGAATATCAAAAATGGTTGAGTAAAGTCAGAATTCACGCTTGAGTTTATTATACTTTTGGAATGCAGTTGGGCTTTTCGAAGCACTTTAAACCTTACCAATTTTAAACTATGTATTGTTCAATCCTCCAACGTCAACGTAAATTCAGTGAAATAATTGCAGATGCAAAATTCAGGTTAAACTAAAATTACACACATACACACACATACGTGCCGTTGAGATGTTGCTTTTTGAAGTAGTGAGGAAACTGAACTCTTTCTGTGCTTCTTTTCATCCTGATATTATTGAAATATTTTAGCTTTCAATTGATACTTCATTCACAGCAATAGTGAGCATTGTGAATGCGGGCATTGAGTGTTGTAGAAACGTAAGGGAAAGTAAAAATCAAGCAACTGTAAATTTCAAAGGCCAATAACAACTTTATGTAAAACGAGTATGTTTTACTCGCTTTCTGGGCGTGGTTTAGAGCAGCAAAGTAAGTTTTTGTTGATGGTGGAGTATTTTTTCGTCCTAGGACGATAAAGTGTAAATTGTCAGCGGGGCACGCGCACACATGCGCATTTGTTACTTCGACCCACGCGCACTGTTCTGCGTGGTGCTTGTGCCTTTTCACTAACCTCAAACCTGAAACGTTATATCATTATAAAACTCGGAAACCATACTCTTATTACATAAAATATCGTGTGTATCGAGATAGCGAAATAGTCTTTTCAAGGCCAAGCACGAGTTTTTGCAAATTCACGCTCGGCCGTAAAAACACTACTTCGCTGCCTTGGTGCACAATATTCTATTCTTTAACTTCGGGTGGCCGCAGATCAGGGAGAACCTAGATGTCAGGGAAGAGTTAGGGGATTTTCTTGGTATGGGATAATTAAAGAAAAGTCAGGGGTTTGAAAAAAAAAAATTGTAAAAGCCATGGAATTTCTGTAAGAAGCACTTTAAGTAACTGTTAAGAATAATTCGGGTTACTACGCAGTCACTTTTGATTAATTTAAAAAAATGAAGACTATAGTTACTCTTTCGAATAAAAAGTTTGGGGTAGTCACTTTTCATTCAATGAATTAACCCATGGGTTAACCGCTAGTGGATTCAGATCTATATACCTTTTTCTGAATTTTCTTGATACTTTAACGATTTGGAAGGATTTTAAATATTTTAATAAAATGTTCAAAAACTTACTAGAGTTTCTGAAGATATAGAATGATTTTATAATATCTAGAAAGGTGTTAGGATATTTAAAAAGATTACATGGAATTTTATAAGATATAAGATTCCAATATTTTTCTAATATTTTAACGTATTTCCAAAGATTTAAAAAAATTTCGAAGATTTTAGGATGTTTTAAAAGACTCTAATTGACTTTTAATTTATTTCAATAATTTTAAGGAATTGCAAAGGGTTCGGAATATTCCAGCGTGTTTTAGAAGATCACAAGGCATTTTCAAGAGATTCACACAATTTCTGAGGATTTCAAATGATTTTAAAGGATTTGTAATATTTAAGGGTATATTAAAAGATTTCAAGGAATTTTCAATCGATTTCATTAATTCAGTAGGATTTCAGAGAATTTGAAATATTTCAAGGTATTTGAAAAAATCAAAGGATTAATGATAGAGAGAGAGGGGGAGGGGGTATACTTGAAAGATACTCGAAGGCTTTTTGAGAACTTCCTGGGACTCAATTTTTCTCCAACGGATAAATTCGAAATGCGATGAAATTTTGACATGTAGCCCTCCTTTGACCCTTTAAAGAAAACATAATTAGTCTTGACTCAGTTATTGAACGAAGAGCACGTGTCTCTCAAAACTGCAAAAAAAAAGAAATATATTATTATTCTAAGGTTTGATCATTTTTTCTTTAAATTGTGTATTTCATACAAAATTTTTTAACCGCGCATAGTTTCTCAATTCAACTATACCGCGTGACCGCCCGGAATCTACTCAAAGGTTAAGTTTTCTTTTATTTTATACCAATTTATATTAACTTTACTAAAGCCAAATTCCTTCAAAAATTTTTAGAGATGAAAATTTCGATTATCAGTCCTCTTTCCTTTAAACGGTGTCTCTATATACTAACGATTTCACACAAAATCTATAACCCCTCCTGTTTTAGAGGTTGGCCGGTAATCGGCAAATGGGAACATATGAACTCCTATCTAATACAACGCTGATGAAGGATGGTGACCTTCTCAGCATAAATCACCAACCTATTGAGACTTTCGGTTTCCTTTGTTATGTCCCCCCCCCCCAGTAACATAAATTTTGGCGGGACTGACGTTACAGCTTGACTCAACCATACGACAAATCACTGCTTAAGGGTTGCGAAACTAGAAACATAGAAAATGGGGTGTTGAAAGGCGGTTCTGAAATAAGGTCAGAAGTAGATAGTGAATCATATGGTAGTCGAGGGGTCGGTTTAATTATGACTGAAAAAGCAAAACAACATCTCAAAGATCATGATTTTGTATCACCCAGATTGCTATGGGCTAGAATGAAAGTAGGAATCAGAAGATTATTTACCATAGCGTGCTACGGCCCAGTTGATAGTGACCCGAGAGAAGTCAAAGACGCCTTCTGGGACACTTTAAATGATACAATAAGTATTTGCGATCAAGGTGAAAGAATAATTCTGCTAGGAGATATGAACAGATGGGTCGGTGTCCAACGTCAGGATACAGATACGGAAAGGGTGCTAGGTAATTTTGGGGACCCAACAAGAAAAAATTATAACGGGGAAAAATTAGTCAGCTTATGCTTAGAAAAGGGCCTATTTATAACAAATACTTGGTTTAGACATAAAATGATCCACATGTATACCTGGTGTAAAGGAAATAACCGCAGTATAATTGTCTTCGTTATTGTAGATGAAAGAATAAGAGAACTAGTCACATATACAAGAGTCATGAGGGGGGCCGAATGCAATACTGATCATTACCTTCTAGTATCCAAAATAAACTTAGAGCGGGGATGGAGTAAAAAGAGAACAAAACAAACAAAACAAACGCGAATAAAGATGGAAAATTTACAGAAACCAGAAGTGCGAATAGAGTTTTAAAATAGGTTAAACGAATGCATAGATAGGGTAACTTGTGAAGCGTTTATAAGCAATAAAGATATAGAGGGCGCGTGGACTTTATTACGGGATATCATTGTTAAAACGGCGATTGAATTATGTGGTATTGCGGTTGTAGGAAGAAAATCTGGTGATCCATGGTGGAATGATGAAATTGAGGAAGCCCAAAAAGAAAAGAAAGAAGCGCACAAAAAAACGCTGAATATCGTAGGTCTTAGCGACGAGGAGAGAAATAGGCTCAAAAATGATTACAGACACAAAAAGAGGAAAGTTAAACGACTTGTCAAAGAGAGTAAAGAGAAAATCAGAACAGAAGAAGAGAACAAAATACAAAAATACTTTGAAGGAATTATAAAACTATCATATAAACAGTTGAAGGAAAGTAAAAGTACAGAGTTTGGCAGCATGAGAAACAGCAAAGGTGAAATACTATACGATATAGATCGGATAGTAAACGCTCTAAAAGACTCTTTCAAAGAACTATTAGGAGGTGAAGATATAGGACAACAAAACTGCGACCTAGAACATAATGCATTAGAAACCCCAATTGAAAAATTCTGTGTCTCTGAGGTCAGAGATATAATTAGAAACTTGAAAAACGGTAAGGCTGCTGGTATAGACAGTATTAGCGTTGAAATGCTTAAATGCGGTGGTGAGTACATACCTCACAGGTTGTATAAAGCAAGTGTATGAAGGTAAAGTAAATAGCAGATTTCCAAGAGGTAGACCGCCGAAAGAATGATTAGAATCTGTGAATGAGACATTAATCCGAAGAGACATAAGATGCCACAGAAACACAAGAGCTTGCACGAAAAAATGCATGGACGTGAAGGCAGCTAGAGTAGTATGCCAGGACAGAAAAGTGTGACGACAAATAGTTTGTAAACAGAGTGACAATAGAGTGAATGAGGCCGCAATGTTGCGGAATGAACGTGAAATTTAAATAAATAACACGAGAATTCCAGATCAATCTAAAACATCTATACCTAACACCTATATACCTATCTACCTTATACCCATATACCAACCTCCTATAGACCTGTTTACTATTTTCCAACCGAGCAAGTCACGCCTACTCCGATAGGAAATGGCTTAATGGTATAATAATAATACTAATAATAATAACAAGGCATTTTGAAGAGCTTCAAAAAGTTTCGAGGGATTTCAAAAGATTTCAAGTGTTTTGAAAAATTTGCAGAATTTTCAATCGATTTCAATAATTTTAAGAGATTTCGGAAGGGTTTTGAAATATGTTGTGTCTTATAAAAGATTTGAAGCTATGTGGCTGTAAAGAATTTCCTAGAATTTCGGAAGATATTAAACAAAATTACAGGACCTATCAGGTTTTAAGATATTGAAAAAAGTGCTGAGGGATTTTATAAGATTTCCGAGTTTAAGACAATTTCGATTGGAAATATTCAAGGAGATTCCCAAATATGTTTTGCAATTTATTTGGAATTCAGTCTAAATTCTTAATAATTAATTATTATTTCAACATTTTGTTTGTATTTTTTGATTACTTCACCCTGAAGTCTAAAGAAATCATCTTGAATTTTCAGGCATTTCATCCAATTCTTTTAAATTGCCTCAAATTTGTCTAAACTCATTTCAAATGTACTGCATTTAATAATTTCTTCCATATTCTTGAATTGCTTTCAGTTCACTTGAATTTCTTCAATTGAACATAAAATTTCAGCAATTTCATCGAATTTGTCTCATTTTTCTTGAATTCTTAAAAACATACTCTAATTTTACTGAAATCAATTTTTTTTCGGGATTTTGGGAATTTCGTCCAATTCATTTGAATTCAAATTCTATTTTTTTAATACATATTAATTTACCCTGAGTGTATTCAAATTCACCTCTTACATTTAAAAAATTAAATTTCTATTCCATCAAAACAACTTTAAGTGAAAACAGAATTTCATAAGGCATTATTAATGCACAATGGTAATTTTTACTTATTTTGAGGTCAGAAATAAGCCACTTTTAGTCACTTTTGCACACTTTCTAAGTAAGTCAGGCTGTGGCAATTTGGAGAATAATAAAGTCACCATTTATCAATTTAAATAAAAAATTGTTTTATACTTCACTTATAAAAGATTCTATGACCGAATCCATGTCCGGCCGGCGACATCTTGAAGATTAGCTCACCAATGAAACATGTTTTTGTACGTAAAAAATTAGGAGTCACGTATTTTTTGAATTAACACAGTGAAATTGTTATATTTTTTACGAATATTTCGAAATGTAACATGTACAATTACTTTTTTCAATTCTACTTTAAAAACCGTGCAAGTCTTGAAATTTATGAGATATGAAGATTCTTTCTTGTTTCAGTTTATCCAGTTTCTCGAACAGTTTTTCGTACCCTTACAACATCTGCAAGCAAAAATAAAAAAATAATAAGGAATGACAACGTTATTTCGGATTTGAAAAAAAAAGGAAAAAGATTTTCTTCTTACAAGCCGCACCTTTTTTCTTGAAGTTTTTAGGAATAATAGGTGCTTAAATAGTCTACTCACCATAAATTCACCGTTTGGTATTTGTTTGCTTTTCGGGAGATTCTTTCTGAGATATTTTGAATTTCTTTGTGGATTTTGAGAGAGTGCAATAAACTTAATAAACTGAAATATAAAAAAACTTCATATCTCATAAATTTGCGAATAGCACGGTTCTAAGAATTAAATTTTCAAAAACTCATTGCACATTTCAAATTTTTTAATAATCGTAAAAAATGTAAAAATAACTCCACGTCAATCAAACTCTAACTTAAGGAACTCTAACGTTAAGTTACAAGTAAAAATTCGAACGCTGTAATATTATCCGATTGAGACCAAGCTTGTTAAACATCTTCATCGCATATACTCTCATTAGGTTAGGGTGAATATGCTGAAATTGATCAAATCGTTCGAACTGAGGAGGAAAATTGTAGTATGTTCAATTTTTGGATTTGATCATTTAAAAAAAAATGTTGTGCTGGTTAACAAAATTATGACAAAATCCTTTCTTTAATTTGGATACAAAAAAATTGGCGTAATTTTCAAATCAATAGAATCATTTAAAAATGTATTCAATGAATTAACTTTTGAATTATGAGGAATTTGAATTTTTTAATCCAAAAAACCGCATCCAGAAGTCACAAATTGTTTGCCTTTAGCTGAAGCGATTCGATTAATTTTATCATTTTCACTCAGCCATAGCCCTCATGAAACTGGGTGAATGTAGATAAAAGGAAAAGTTGCCCTAGGTCATAAGGACTTTCCTTTTCCTCCTTCATTTTTGAAGAATTCTTATGAATATCAAATTATGGAATGGGGCATCATAATTCATAGGTGTTGCGAACATTTGGTGATGTAGAAATGAAAGGAAGAGCGCGAGGAAGAAAGGAAAGAAGAGGAGTTCCTGGTGCCTCCAGCTCCAGGAAGGAAGAAGAAGCGAACGATGGAAGCGACCTTCCGGGAGGTAGACTTGACCCAGTGTAACTGGCCGGAATGGAGGACATAGTTTCCCCTCCGGCGATTCGCTGCTACAGTGCTTCGGCACGTATACGCGTCTCCAATCTGAGACTAGCGTCCAGGCATCACGTCGGGAAAATGCTTGAAATGTCAACTTAAATAATTACAATAAAATTTTTGAAGAGAAAGCTTCCTTTTTTACAAAATAAAAAAAAAAAGTATAGAATAGATTAATTGACGAATCAGGTTTCTTTGTTTCAAAAAATTTCCACACGGAAAAACCATTTTCTGAGGCATAAAAGAGAATCTCGAATATATTAAATTCAAGGCATCTATTTGCTTAAATTAGGTAAAATGTTTAGTTACTTTAAGTAACACATTTAGTTACTTTATATAAACTCTTTTCATACACTGAAAGAAGTGGTCGAGAGAATGTGTGATTTAGAAATTCAGGTCTCCCAAGAAACAACCATGTCGAGCATGGCTGGATCACCCCAACTTTTGGCTGAACAAAAGCTTCATTGCCTCGCTACCAGAATACGTTTGCTTGATGGCACTACCAGACACAATCTGAAGCTTGGTCACGCGTTCCGTGTTACATTCGTTAATTAACCAATTAGAAATAAAAATCTCATTGACAAAAGTTTCTTTTTTAGTATAAATTGAAGGATAATAAGTTTGTGCTGCGAGAGGAATATACATTTCATCTTGAAGCATATTATAAACTCTTGATTTTTCAGATGTTCACAAGGTTGCCAAAATTGAAACCCCAATTACATTATTATAAAAAAATTGTTTCCCTAGTCAGAATTCTTAAAAAAAGTTCAAAGGACTTGATTTGTTGCATACGGAATTATATTTCCTTAAAATTGACATTTTTTTTTTCTTCAAAATTTCACAAGAAAAAACTGTTATGATAGGATATGGAAGATTCAGCCACACAAGTCCATAACTTAGCAATACATAGTAGCCATTCCAGATAGTTGTCACTGAGCGTCAATCTCGGAAATATTTGATTTTTTCTGTTCGAACAATTTGTTAAGTAATTAGAGTATTTGTTGGTTAGCGTGTATTTTCTGTATTTCTGTTGATATGGATTAGATGCAATGGGGTACTTGGTTCTTCGAACCGACGCTTAGTTTGTTCATAAGAATTGCAGGAATATTAAAAATAGTGTAATTGTTTAACAAACTATTTAAAAAAATGCACACCAAAATATTTCCGAAACGAATTTAAAGGTGTTTTTACTTTTTCGACACCACTCTTAGTTTTTCAAAAATTAATTACAAAAGTTTTAAATCCATATCTACAGGCTCACAGTTAGGTACACGCTATAAAACAAATGCTATAATTGTTTCAAAATGGTTAGACAAAAAAACATAAGAAATCGCTCCTAGGTATTTCCAAGATGAATGCAATGGCGTACTTGGTTTTTTTATATGGCGCTTAGTTTGTTCATAACAATTGCATAAACATAAAAAATGCTCTGATTTTTCAACAAATTTTTCAAACGAAAAAAATGCACACCGAGATATTTCCGAAACGAATTTAAAGGTGCTTTTACTTTTTCGATATGACTTTTAGTTTCGTTTTAATTAATTACGAAAGTTTCAAACCATATCTAAAGGCACACAGCCAATACACCCTAAACAACAAAAGCTATAATTTTTCGAACAATGGTTAAACAAAACAAAAAAATGGCTTCTAGATATTTTCAGGATGAATGCAATGGGGTGCTTAGATTTTTTTGTCTGACGCTTAGTTTGGTTATGAAAATTGCATAAACATAAAAAATTCTCTAATTGTTCAACAAAGTGTTCACACGAAAAAATCACACCTAGATATTTCCCAGATGAATGCAGTGGTGTAATTAGTTTTTCGATCCGACACTTAGTTTATTCATAACAATAGCACAAATATGACAAAGGCTTTAATTGTTTAACAAATTGTTCAAACAAGAAATGCACACTGAGATATTTCCGAAACGAATTTGAAGGTGTTTTTACTTTTTTGATATGACTTTTAGATTTTTTAGAATGAATAATAAAAGTTTTAAATACATATTTACAGGCATACAGTATATACTCGCTGAACAAAAATGATTTGAATGTTTAACAAATTGTTTGAACAAAAAAGGCACACCGAGATATTTCCGAATCGAATGAAATGTTGTAATTTGTGGTTTGATCCAACCCTTAGTTTGTGTATGAAAATTGCAGAAATGTAAAAAATAGTGTAATTGTTTAACAAAATGTTTACACAAAAAAATCACACCGAGATATTTCCGAAACGAATTCAAATTTGTTTTTACGTTTTCGATATGACTCTTAGTTTTTTTTAAATTAATTACAAAAGTTTAAAATCCATATGTACATGCTCACAGCAAGAACACGCTATAGAACAAATGCTATAATTGTTTTAAAAAGGGTTGAAAAAAAAACGAGAAAGAATCGCTCCTAGATATTTCCAAGACGAATGCAATGGGGTACTTAGCTATTTCATCTGACGCTTATGAGTTTGTTCATAAAAATTGAAAAACATAAAAAATGCTCTTATTTCTCAACAAATTTTTCAAACGATAAAAATGCACACCGTGAAATTTCCAAAACAAATTTAAAGGTGCTTAGACTTTTTCGATATGACTTTTAGTTTTTTTTAAAATTAATTACAAAAGTTTCAAATCCATATCTACAGGCGCACAGCAAATACACGCTAAACAACAAAAGCTGTAATTGTTCAAAAAATGGTTAAAAAAGAGAAAAAAAAAATCGCCTCTAGATATTCTCACGATGAATGCAATGAGGTACTTGGTTTTTTTTTAATCTGACGCTTAGTTTGTTCATGAGAATTGCATAAGCATTAAAAATGCTGTAATTGTTTAACAAAATGTTTACACAAGAAAAATCACACCTACATATTTCCGAGGCAAATGTAGTGGTGTAATTAGTTTTTTGATCCGACGATTAGTTTGTTCATAACAATTGCACAAACATCAAAAATGCTTCAATTGTTTAACAAGTTGTTCAAGCAAAAATTGCACACCGAGATATTTCCGAAACGAATTTAAAGGTGTTTTTACTTTTTCGATACGACTCTTAGTTTTTTCTAAATTAATTACAAAAATTTTATATTCATATCTACAGGCATACAGTAAATACACGCTGCACAACAATGCTCTAATTGTTTAACAATTTGTTAAAAAAAAAAAAAAACAAGAAATGCACACCGAGATGTTTCCGGGTCGGATGCAATGTTGTAATTGGTTTTTTGATCCGACCCTTAGTTTGTTTATAACAATTGCAGAAATATTAAAAATAGTGTAATTGTTCAACAAAATGTTAACTCAAAAAAAATCACGCCGACATATTTTCGAGACGAATGCAGTGGTGTGATTAGTTTTTCGATACAACGCTTAGTTTCTTCATAACAATCGCCTAAACATATAAAAAGGCCTTAATTGTTTAAAAAATTGTTAAAAAAAAAATGCTCACCGAGATATTTCCGGAACGAATTTGAAGGTGTTCTTACTTCTTCGATATGACTTATAGGTTTTTGAGAATTGATTACAAAAGTTTTGAATATATATCTACAGGTATACAGCAAATACTCGCTAAACAACAAATTTTATAATTGTTAAAAAAATTATTTAAACAAGGGATGCACACCAATGTTGTTATTTGTTTTTCGATCCGAACCTTAGTTTGCTTATAACAATCGCAGGAATATTTGCGATTTTTATTCTTCCCAGGACGATATGTGAATTGTCAACCTCAATTTTCACCAGAAAATAAAACTTTGCCAACTTATTGAAACCGTTACCATCTGAACTACTGGACCAATCTAAAAACTTTAGTATAAATACGAGGGTTGACTTTTATGTTTCGGGAATGGGCGATCCTGCTGCTGCCATATGAAAACCGATGTCTCTATCGTCAAGTTTGACATTTTTTAGTCATTTTTCACTTAGAGCGTTATGACGTGCAAGCGCGATTTGTGTCCTGTACAGTGACTTGACAATGACCGCTTCACACGAGCCTTTTTGTCAAATTATGTGGGATCCAACGGCAAAACATTTTTTAACAGCCAAATGTTCATGCAATATTGACTGTATGCTAGTCATACTACTGCCTAAGGATGCCCGAATCTCACGATGAGTCACATGACGATATTTCAGTATCAGTTCACGCATAGCATCAATGTTTTTTGGGACAAAGACTGATTTTGGACGACCTTCTCGAACTTCGTCAGTGAGCGAACTACGGCTCCGATTAAATTTGAAGAACCACCAATACACAATTGTTTTTGATGGCGCTTCGTCGCCGGAAGTCGTATAAAGTTCATCGATGCACTGTTGTTGAGATAATCCATGTCGAAAGTTGTAAAAAATGATCACACGGAAACGTTCACGAGTCAATTCCATTTTTTCTCGAGATGAATTCTACAAGTCACTGTACATGATACAAATCGCGCCCGCACGTCAAAACTTTCTGAGTAAAAACTTAACCATAGAGACATCGGTTTCCATATAGCAGCAGCAGGATCGCCCATTTCCGAAATATAAAAGGCAACCTTCATAGTTGTAGAGGAATCAGTTGCCTTCAATTTGAGAGCTCTTTTAAGGAAATCGGTCAGTTAGAACTCAAGATATACTCAAAAACGTCGCAACAACTCTAAAAATTGGAATCATACATTGGTATCTCAAAAACGCTTCCATAAAAAAATTTGTGTGTGTGATTTACGTGTTCAGTGGGCGAAAATACATAAAAAAATCATATTAGGATGTGCTGGGCAGAAATAATTCTTAATTTTGTAAACTAGTGAAATTATTGTTTTTTTTTATCGGGTTGAAACTTGGCTGAATTATAGTCCTAGTGAAACTATATTAATTCACCGAAACATATAAGTCCATTTACCAACCAGTTGTCAATATATATCTTAAGTTACATGAAAAGAGCTTTCAAAAACACTATGATAAAAGTCTAATCGGATAATCCTCAAAGAAGTCACACGAACACTAACGTGAAGGTGAAAAAGCACCTGAAAAATTGTGAACGGTATTTACTCTTAGTCACTTTTTAGCTGAAATTAGTCACTTTTTCCATTTTTTAAAAGTGCACTAGGCTGTGGCAGCCCAACTAATAGGTCACGAGTTTTGACCACGGAAACTTGAGTCTTTCAGTATGAAGACATCTGAACGTACCGTGAAGTGAAACTACGAGCACATTTCCACATTCTTGTGGGAAGAAAGTGATTATGATTAAATGCGAATGTACATACGTATTTATATTGACAAACAAATCATTGTTAATAGCAAAGTCTTGTCATCACAACTTTTCAATACTTTCAGGCTGGTTTTGGGTACTTTTGTGGCAAAAAAGTGATTATAAATCATTGAAAATGTGTGATGTGTTTTTTGTTACTCATAAAAAACTAATTTTTTAATAATTGTTTATTACGAAATCTTTTCATCAGTACTTTCACCGCATTTTATTCCACAACATACCTCCAGGACAATTATAATTTCCAGTGAATGTTACATACGCTCTAAGTAATACGTTGTGAACATTTTTTTCATTAAAAATTGAAACAATAATTTAAATTTCCGTAACATATTATTCACAATTATTGCAACGTTTGCTATGAATTACAAGTGTCCTAAAAGTAAATGTGAAATAAACCACAAAGGAAGTGTTGATGAAAAGATTTTATTATGAACAATGATTGAAAAATTATTTCTTCGTCAATAAAAAAGATGAATTACACATTTTAAATCAATTTTGATCACTTTTTCGTCACAAAAGTGCTCAAGACCAGACTGATCGTACTCAGAAGTTGCGATGGCAAAACTTTTCTTAAACCATCATTTTTCACACCTGAGGTGTCTATACAGAAAAGCTCAACATTCCGAAGTCAAAACTCGTGACCTAGGGCCTGGACACTTTTTTCCCAATTTTACACAGTTGTGAGTCCACTTTTATTTTGTGTATAGGGATTTTGTTTTGGGTCTTACGGTAAATAAGGTATTTTCCAAAAAGACAACTTCTAAGTTTTTGGTAAAATATGCGAAATAAACTAAATTTTCGAAACCTCACAAATCCCCAAATAATGGAGCTAGAAGATTTTTTCTTATCTAGGTTTCTTCTCTAGATTCTACCTGGAACTATTTATTTTGAAAAAACGGAACTTGATTTTTTCGCCTCTAAAAACAGGCAAAAATGGTAAACTTTGAGAAGTCATGACTCACGACCTGTTAGAGGCAAGACATTGTTCTTTTTTCAAATCACTGCGAATTGACTTCATTCAAACTCATCTGCGGAACACTTTTCTATATAGCAATCGGACTTAAAGGTGCTCAGTGTTTTTTGAAACATAGTTATTTGCTGAAAATACAAAAAAGTGTGAATTTATCAAATTACCATAAATCGGAATCTATTAAAGATAGAAGGTTATTTTTTTCTTTTTTTAGTTTTTCTCGAAATTTGGCCCACTTTCCTGTTTCTGTTGGATATTTTGTTCTGCGATGCCATGGGAATGATCCCTCTACGCCAAGTTGTTGCCCCGAAGGTAACAACTAGCCTCTCGATATCACTATGAATAGTTCATGCCGTATCACTAGTCCTATGTCAGGTCAAATAAAGTTCCGGAAACATATTTAGGACACTGCACGTTTTCAGAATGCCCAGTGGGTACACATGTCCAAAAACGTCATTAGAACATTTCAAAAACGTCCTGTGGGAGGCTAAAAAGTGTTCTCAAGACGCTCAATGTTCTAAAAACGTTCTAAAACGTCTTAAGGACACAGTCTGCTTTTCTATCGTTATTTAGCCTCAGGCAGGACGTTTTAATTACTTTTTTATCTTCACGTCCAAGAAACGTTTTCAAGATGTCCTTATTACGCGTCTTTGAATATTGTGCCCACTTGGTAGAATGCGTCTAGGTCCTCGATTAACGCCGACGGCTGAAGAAAGTCATTAACGTTCTTCCGAGGCGTCTGAAACTGTAACAAAATTTCCTTCCCTTCATCAGAACTTCCTTTAACTTTGCTCTACGTGCCTTCATGTTCCTAAGAAACCACCAAACTCTATTTCAGAAGCATTACTAAGTTCATCCTAGAATTTTACATTATTAGGTACACTGATGAAAATCAAAAGGTGCTAAAAAGTATTTTTCTGCAGAGTTTTTATTTGGTAATTATATAGAATAGGATTAAATTCTACATACCTCTGAATTAGCTTATCAGTTTGTATCCGTGAATACGATCACAAACATCCATGGATGGGAAGCGAAACTTTTCCCAAACTGCTTCTCTGTATGAGGATTCGAACACTGCCATTTGCGCCATGACACCTGATTCGGATATGGTTTTGAAATATAATAGATTCTGATATTTTAGTTATGTTTCTGGTACACAGCCGAAGAATAAAAACAGATATACAACAAAGTAACATATAATCGCTTATCGAATTGTTGAAGTTGCTACAGGACCTAGAGAACCTGGAAAAGTCATTTGATTCTCACGTAGAAACGTTATTTTTTTAAATCATGAAACGTTAACTTTTATAATAACAATGGCTCCCATTTGCTGTACAATTCTAAGCAATTCATATTGAAACATATTACATTTTCAACGCTTAGAGTATGAAATTGTTTATTGGTCAACTGTTAAGTTATCAACGTAATTAATTTTCAATTTAATACACTTAGTACTGCAATATTATCAATTTCGTGGGCCTGAAAATAAAAATGTTCGAATATGTTCATGTTTTGCAGATTGTTCAATTGCAAAAGCATCGCATTAAAATTTATTTTGTTTTTAGGGATTTTTAAACATTGAGAGACGCATTCTTTGAATACTTCAAATTTAAGGTCAACTTTGAAAGGTGTAAAAAAGTACACAATTTTGAATGTATAAATTCAAAATTCTGTGATTTTTATTCTATAATTATACGATAATTATGACTTTTATTTTGAAGGTTTCAAAAATGTTAAATATTTCAAGTAGCACAATTTGAAATTATTCAATTTCAGACGACAGTATAATTTAAAATGTTGTATCCAATGATGATTATATCCAAAATCAATACATTTTTTGCTATTTTCATTTATAATTGTTTTATAATGAAGGACTGTCCATTTTAAATTACATATTGTACAATATTGATTCCTTAAAATCGCCAAAATACACTTTTGTAGGTTTCAATTTAAGATTGTTCTATTTTAGATAATTTTTAATAAAAAAACAATCATATGACAACTGTACAATATTAATATGAATGTGCATTTCTATTGAATATTAATCAAGCAAGAATTATGCTGATAAAAATAGTCTGCAGCCTGGAAAAGTTATTGGATTTTGAAACCCAACTTTTGCAGCAACCTGTTTAAATTGGTTGCTTTAACTTCTGTCTTTAAAATAATATGTTTCTAGTTACGTTTATCAATGACTGAAATATTTAAGTACAAGATTTGAATTAATTATTTGAAAATGATCTCATTAATTTTCAGTAACCTGACAAGAAAATATGTGATTTTTTACAGAACAAATGAATCGGTGAATGTTGAAGGGGCAGTAGTCCAAGAAAGCTGACTTTTGGAAAAACGAAAAAAACTGTCCCGTTCCGAAAATATTGGAAAATTGCTTAATTAGGCCTTGCGCATTTGTGGAACCAGTGGTCAGAGAGATATTTGAACAGGAAAGAGAATCTTAATACAATTTCCCTATTTTATAGAATTTTTTAAAGGTGGTGGACTACTGCCCTTTTAACATGCTACAACAAAATCAAGTCTTTTTTCGTTGGTTTTTTTCGATACATTGTTGAAAAGCCAAGGGTGTTATGACAAACAATCATTTTTCAAGTGAAGCTGAATTAATACAGTCTTTCATCACTGTCTATATCTTGTTGGCCTTCCCCAGTGGGCCTTTTTTTTTTTTTTACGCCCAAGAGTATTCTGGATTCCCCTGGAATGTAATCCAGCATTTTTTTCAGGTCTTCGAGTTTTTTTGGTTTAATGGGGACTTTTCCCGTGGGGTAAGAAGCCTCGGTAGGTAGACGAACGGTGTCTCTGAACGTTTTCTTCGTTTTTTTTTCTTGGACTACTGCCCTTTTAACATGCTAACCTAGGAAACTCATACTTTTTAATCGCCTCTAAAATGTGGTAGACAGCGGTCCTTATAGCATGAAACGATGTGGCTGCACATATAGAACCCGAAAATGCAAAAAAACGAAAATCGATAAAAATGGACAACTGCCCCTTTAACATTCACCGATTCAAATAAATCCTCTCACAGGGGCCAATATTGTATGCCGATATGTTTGTTTCAATTAATAAATAATTAAACACAATTATTCTGAACTCTGAAGCTAAAACCACTTCACTCAAAACTATTTTTAAATTTTATTCTTGAGAGTCAATACAATTCCCCACACATTGGTATTTTAAACTTTCAGTTATTTCGTTGCTCTGCAAAATGTTTCAACGATACAATAAAATTAAAGGAAAATTATCGAAAATACATTTTTACATTCTCATTCTAATGAGAAGGTATTAGTTTTATGTAAAATTTGACTTTGTCGGTTTTCCTCAAATCTCCAAGTTTTGAGACCTCCTGAGTAAAAAAAAAAAACGATTTTTACGAAGATGTCTGTCTGTTTGTCTGTATGTCTGTATCGTGTAGGCACGATAACTTTCGAAAGATTGATCAGATTGGATTGTGCTTTGGCACACTTTTGTATGGCCTACAAAGAAAGAACGAGTTCATTAACCAGCTATTGTGGATCAAAATTCAAAAACTGAGCACATTTTGAAAATTTTTGAGACCACTTTTTTGGAATATTTGAGAATTCTATATACGGTTTTCAGTAGTGAGCCGAAAGACGGACAGAATATTCCTATGACTTTTCCTGATAAAAAAAGAATTACCGGAGTTATAGCAATTTCGAAATTCAGAAAAACAAACGAAAATGAACATTTTAAGTCGGAAAATTTACGATATGAAAAAAAGTCAAGAGGAGAAAAATGTTGCCTTTTTAACTGCCTGTATGAGAATGTAATCCTTAAGGTCGATAGAATCTTGAGTAAATAATAGAATAAGATTTTTTTAATTTTAATTAAAGAGATTCATAACATACTTTGAAGAGAAAATGGTTTGCAGCGCTGTATTCTGGATTTTTAGGATATTTTGTTTCTGTGCAAGTTATACGTATCGTCATGAACTTCTAAGTAATGAAATTGCTTGGTCCATATAATAATTCCTTTTTCGTGGACAAACTATTTCTTTCTCATTTCTTACGCTCATTACCAATATAAAAAAATGTCAACATTTAATACCCACGAGTGTAAATAAACAATATAAAGTCTCTCTCGAAAGTTGGATCAAGTACTCAAAAAACGAATGCCCCTTTGTCTCCTCCTATCCGAATCCCTAATTTACCCAAGAATAGCACACATAAGATTTGAAACATAAAATAAAATTTAAATAGATTAACTCAGCTTGGCCAAACTTCAAGCTCTCTCTTCGATAAGCTTAGCCTCGTTGCATCCATGCGTATGCATTAGCAATTGCACGCCCGAAAACAACGTGTGAAAATTCCCAGATCACCAGTGAGCGAGACTTTATGATCGTATTGTACGCCACAAGAAAGTGAGAGGAAAGAAAACAGGACAAGCGGGAAGTACGTAGGTAAGGCAATTTGCTCATGACTATGGAAAGGAGAGAGAAGAAAGGTGAGGATGAAGATGGAGAATGGAACTGGTGGAAAGTGTACGAGGAGCAATGCTACCGGCAGACAATGGCGCTAACTAACTACCGGCCGAACCAACCTAACCCGCACGATAGCATTTCATTTACATAACCGTAATCCTACTTAGAGGCGAATACCTAATTCCCTCGTACGTTTTCGTTTCTCTCTTACCTGAATCCTCAATGGTTACCACGTAAACTACCTATTTTCGCGAAATAGACCTTTTATCGACATCCTGAGATTCCCCGCTAAAGGTCGAAACATTAGAGTTTAAACGACTTCAAATTGATACCAAATTGTTCCATTATCTTTACCAACTCTTCCTTCATCAATCTTTTCAACATTTTCAATCCCTTCAATCTTATCACGCTTTTTTCTCAAATTGCGTGTAAGAAAAGCGAATTAACAAGTACAGAATTTTGTTATTTGAATGAAGTCAATAGTTAATGATGGATATGTTTTATAGTGAGAGCGACGATTTTATAGATGAGGGTAGCTTTTATTTAACATCAATCCCGAATATAAAATACTTGACGATTCATAACAAAAGGAAATGAGAAGGATCAGGGCATTAAAGAATAACAACGTACTCTTATTTACAATGTATGCATATATTTACACGCACTATACGCAGAGTACATAATAAAAGCACGAACGCATACGCGTAGTACTTCATATCCGAGGAGAGACACAGACGATCACTCGACGAATATAAATAGCCTACCTTCATCTCGCAACTTTATGTATAAAATAATAAATTAATTCATAAAAAAATAGAATAAGGGAGCGAAACGAGTTTGTCTTATGGCATTGCAGTATGACTACTGCATACTCCGTAATGTCGACTGCCCTCACAAGAGCTTCGACCCTACTTACATTAGTTACCTGAAATGCAGTTTACTTCTGCTTAATTTGTACACTGCATTCGAACTCCCATTTTTGTTTTTCAAACACACACTTTGAATCCCGCGATAATTTATTTTTGTGCCATTTCAAGTGACCATCAAATGACGTTTGAACTTTCACCTGGTAGATTGTGTTCGAGGACGCTGTTCTTCTTTCAACTTCAAGCAATGAGCAGTGCACGTCAAACAGGTACTGCACACGCATTCCCAGAACACATTTACACTCCTGATCCGCGAGAAACATCGTAACCTATTGACCTAAATGAGTATTGAAAATCGCTTGCATCGTTTCAACCCACATACACTCACACACAGTCATAAAAATACATACTTTCATACCTAAAAATTCACCCACATTCTGTCATAAAGTGCGTAAGTCATTTGAGCGCGACCTTGATGCAAATTGGATGCACCAAATTTTCTTAATAATAATTTATTCAGATGTACCTTACACCTCTCAAGCATTCGTGTCCAGATCACGACACCGTTTGCCAGTGACCCCAAGGCTCTGGCGATAGCATCCACTTTCATCGAGCCTGAGTCTCTTTAGTCGAGTGTCTTAGGAGAATCGTGTGGTTTCGGAATATTTACAAGAACGTCGTGAGAGTGAAACAATTCTTCATGAAGATCCCTGTTACTTTCTCTGGCTATCTGCGTCGGAGGATGTCTGCTCAGAGTGCTCGTTTTCGAATCTAGCCTAATCATAGTTTTCTATTTCTCAACACATTGTGAAACTGTCTTTTATGGAAAATTGATATCCAATAGAGGTCTAGGTAGGCAAAATGGCACTAATTCCGCCAAAGAAAACTCCCGTCAAAAGCAAGAGTTTTGTATTCTAATTAGATAAATGAGATTCGATAATGCGGAACTCTATCTGTAGGTTTTTGAACTTCGCAGAGTTGTGATTGGCATCAGCCAAAAATGGTAACATCGATCCGGGATTTCAACAAGTAAACTTGATTTAACTAGATTTTTCTACTTCAGTTTTCTCTCCAGGTTGCTTTTCGTCCTGTGATGTGGACCTCATTTCCTTTTTGGATTCCTTGTAAGCATCGTTGAAGAAAATAGCCATTGTGTCTTCTGACGACTCAGAATCTTGATTTGAAGATCTTTCCTCGTTTCTAGATGAAGCTTGAGCTACTAGTTCCTCCAAGTCTCTATTTTCTTCTTCACTCTGAGAACTGGAGATGTGCTGATCGTTTACAACATTATCGTTAATATTGTTCGATGCAGCATGGGACAAATCATCGTAGACTTTTTCCAGGGGCTGAACCCGAGGTGGTCCTTGGAGTTCAATTTGTCCATCATTTTGTGGTTGTTCAATCGCGGCAAGGATATCTTGGAGAAGACCGTTGGATAGAACTTGATCGTGCCTAATGCTTCCATCGGAGTTTTCGGTTCCCAAACCACCATCTGCAGCTTGAATCTGCAGAGTGTAGGTTCCCTTGGATCCTTGAATCTGGAAGCCATCACCGCCTTCTTCAGTTAGTCCTTGTTGTGCCAAAGCGAGAGCATGGCTACCTTCTTCGGTTCTCAAAAATTGACTGGCATCTACTTCGTTGGAAGCGAAGCTCTTAGCTTCACCGAACCCTTGAGCAGTTAGGGCTGCTGTAAGTGCTTCAGCCGATATTCCGTTATCGTTGAAGTATCCAGGTCCTGAAATGAAGGAATTTTGTCCCGGACCAGATGGCACTTGGGGCAAATCGTGAATTTGGTTAGTGTTGAGAGCAGCACCAGTTTGGTCGGATCCTTCGAATGATACTCCAATAGGATTTCCATAACTGTCTTTCAAATTTTCTTTCGGCTGTTGATTATGTTCGAGATCAAGTTGACTGATTGGTGGCGTTTGTAAGGAATTCAAAGGTATGGCGTTCAAGGGTGCATTGAAGAGACTACTTTGGCTGCCCCCAGCAACTGAAAAACTAGACGATTGTGTATTCGAAATGCTATGATGGTTTTGGATGTTTTGGAACTTGGAACTGCCAAGATCAGCATGGCTGTATCCTACAGCTCCATTAGCCTTTTGGAAACAGTCACCCTTTCCTCCGGTAAGTGGGGTATTTATAATAGGTGTGCCGTAGGTATTAGAGAGTGAATTTTCCACACTATTGTAAAGGTTCCCACCGAATCCATTTGAAGTCGAGGTGAACGTTGAAGGAGGTCCAAAGTTCGGTGCACCATAAGTCGGCACTGGAGCTGGAGTATTGAAGTCATTAAAAGACAGTGGTGTTCCATAGTTAACATTGGGTGCAGCTACTGCAGCATTCAGTCGGAATGAGTTGTCCTTTCCGAAGCTGTTGCTTGAAGAGAAAGATCCTGAAAATTGGGAACCACCAGATTGATGGAAGGAAACAGGTCCGTTCAAGCGTGGGAGTTGTTGGTCAACTACTGACGGTGGACCGAAATTTTTTGAGGGTTTGTTAAAGTCGTTGGATGGGAAAGGCGGAAGATACTTATTCAGATTAGAAAGCATTCCAATTGGAACAGGTTCTCTGAACTTCAACGGCTGTCTATTTCGCGGGGGCATCAAAGATCCTGGTAGCTGAGGTGCTCTTGGTGGTCCTCGATTTCTCGAAAAGTGCTGACCTCCATGTCTATTAAATCCTCCAAATGAACCGAATGATTGAGACGATGAAAATCCTGATGAGAACCCACCTCCTCGGAAGCCTTTTGATGGTGGGTATGGTCCATTTGCCGAGAATGATGAAGCTGGTGGGGCACCGTATGAATCAGCTGGGGGCGGTGGTGGTAATGGGATACTAGAAACAGGTGGACCGTAATTTCCCGATGGCGCCACTGGCAATTGTTGAACCAATAAGTCATCTCCTGATGATAGGGAACTGTGCGAGCCTGCAGATGGTGGTCCGTAAGAGCCGGATGGTTGAGATGAAAGCGAGAGACCAGCGTCTCCGTGAGAAGAACTTCCACTGGAGAAAGACAAGCCTTGTGAATCAGAAAGTGCTCCAGGACTCGGCAGTAATTCAAATCCAGGTCCCTTGATGTCATTGCCACCATTTGGTGCTCCATATTGATTGCTGGGTGGTTCTAGATTCCCGAATTGATTAAGAGAATCAGAATTGTAGTTGTTCACAGAGTTTCCTGGTCCATGGCCTGCATGCAAGGGCTCGAATTCCGGAAGGGCTGGTGGTGGTAGTCCATCACTTTCGGAAGAAGCAGAAGATTGATGAACAGATGATTTAAGATTGTGATCTTCTGGATTGTTGAGGGGAACTCCATAAGAGTCACTCGGAATATTTGATTTTCCAGAATCGAGATTTTGGAGATTTTGAAGATTCAACGACAAACTTCCACTACCAGAAGGTGGTTCATAGTTCTCTTGAGGTGCTTGATTTTGATGTCCTTGATTTTGATGCCCTTGACTTTGATGACCTTGATTTTGATGTTCTTGATTTTGATGACCTTGATTTGGGGTGCTGACTAATCCGGCGATTGGTTGCCACCCATCGTATTTGATATCAGGAGGGGTTGGTGGAGCTGGTACTCCTGGCGGAGGTGGTGGAGGTGGTCCGTAAAGATCATTATTAAATGGTGCACCATATTGTGGTTGTGGAAGAGAAGGTGGCCCATAATTATTTTGTGGACCTGATCCAAACGAAATTGCGGGTTTTCTAGTCGGTGGTCCATAAGCTTCCAAAGAAATTGGAATGGGTAGTCCATGGCTTGGTTTTGAAGATCCGAAAGGTGGTCCATTAAATTTCGGTGGTGGGCCGTATTGAGGTTTTGGTGGTCTGAACTGAGAAGGCGGTGGTCCATAACTCTGTTTGGGTGGTCCATACTGTGGCTTCGGTGGTCCGTAATTCAGTTTTGGTGGAGATGGTGGTGGTCCGTATTGTGGTTTAGGTGGTCCGTATTGTGGTTTTGGTGGACCATATTGTGGTTTTGGCAAACCTGGCGGTGGACCGTAACTCTGCTTGGGTGGTCCATAAGCAGGAGGTAGTCTTTCTGGAGGTGGTGGTGCAAAAATTTGTGGTGGTCTGTGGTCCCCTGTTAATTCTGGAGGACCATATACAGGTGCTGGACCATTGAATCCAGATCCTGCAGGTGGTCCATAGGAATTGCTTATTCTGTCCTCGGCCTCGACCTCTGTTTTCTCCTCTTCGATTGCCGGCGAAGATTGCGAGCTTGCTTTATTCACGACTGCGTGAACTTGGTGACCGACTAATAAAATGCAGAGCAAGGTTGCCACCTGTAATCATAAAGAATTTTGTTGGTTATTCAGTATGAATGGTGAAATTATTTATTGTTATGAAGTTTGCTTCATAGAGCATTTAAGAATAGCTTCAAGCAATTAGAGTGTCTTTAAAACTAGACTAATTTATGTTAAAATATATGTGCAAAGAGGTCAATAATAAATTCTCCAAATTCGAAATAGCTAGTAGAAAGCTTCAAGAGGAATTGAAGTATCTCTTATGGTTCTACATGGTGAGGAATTATTAGGTAACTATCTCTGATGTATTACGAGCGTGAAACATTACACGCGCAGTCATGTATTGAGAAGGCGTAATACTCTATGTTAAACAGAAGGTACTAATTCGAAACCACTGGCTTGTCTTTCTCTCTATTTCTATTTAGAGTCAACAAATTACCCTGGCTTCTCTTTTTAACACTTCTCGAACATTTTTTCGTTTTTGTATTCTCAGTTTAATCTATTTTACGCTCAAGCATAATTTGTTTTTCTTAAACATGGTGAAACAAGATAATATCTACATTTTCGCAATAGATTAGTTTATGATCTGTTTTTTTGTTCTATTAGGATATATCTTGTTAGTAAAAGATGGAATCTTTCACTTTATTACAAGGTTCATTGCCACTTTTATTATTGCCGTTTAAACATTTTCTCTTCATGTGAGAAGTCTAAAGTAGTCCATAAACCTATATTCATAATTTCTTTCAGAACATAAGGCTTCTGAAAATCTATTTTCTTTGTTGATTATAAAATTAATCATTATAATAAAATATAATATAAAACTAATCTGGAAAGAGTTGAAAAGACAATGAGGCTCAGCTGGGGATTATTACACCACTACATGACGGGTGAGCTCTGCTAACTTCGTCAAACCTAATTAGATCAGCAGGCGCGTTAAACTTGCGTCGAGTGCTCCGTAAAAGTAGCTTAGCGTTGCTTATCTCGTGCGTGATCCATGCTCTCATTGTGTGCATATTTTTATCAGAGGCCGTGGGATTTTTGGCTTGTTCACGATGCAAGTTTGGTGAAAAAAGCGAGCAAATATATACTTGTATTCATCATTTTCTTGCGAAAAATTATGCTAAGACTCATTACCTACTGTGTGGGTAAAAACGCGTTGCGTTACAAGGAAGACGCAAGCTCTGGTGCAAGCCTCTCGATTGCAGAATAACCTTATTCAGGAAATAAGGGGTATATTCGACAAACTGACACGAAGACGTAAGAAACGAGGCGACAAGAAAAGCGGCTAAGCAAATCAAGCTTGTAAAACTACGTGACCTGTCAACTACAGCCGGGACGTCAGAATGCTACCAAGTGGCGCGATGGCCGAGATGCAAGGCTAACATAATGAACTGTACTTTCTCCCGACTCAGTTGTCCGAGAAGAAATATCAATTCAAACCGATCACGCGAAAAAATCCAAAGAAGATATTTTATCAATTGGTTATTCGAAAGGTCCTTTAACCCATTAGTTTTCCACTTTTAATCTTCTATTTTTCGAATTTTTTTATAGTTCTGTACTTATTTGTGAAGAGAATGATATTTATTTATAGTGGAGAAATGAGTTCTAACACTGAAAGTAGATTGTGCTGATTGATGAAGAATATTGTGGTCGAAAACTAAACATTTGTCACATCATTTTAAAATTGCCACCATTTTTAGACTCATCTAAGAACTCAGATGTTTCTTCTTTCAAGAAAAAACTTGTCTGAGGAATTATTGAGAAAGTACAAAATTATATCTTACTTGATAAATACAGAAAAGAAAATCATGAATAAATAATTCACCTGACAGGTCATGATAATCACATCAACCAGAAATGAAATATCCAGTGCTACTAAAGAGAGTGTGTTCGAGACACTTCATTGCTCTTATAAATAAATATTTAGACACATTCTGAGTGAAATCGTAACACTTTTTACAGACATAAATTTTATTGCTGACATAAATTTCATAAATTGTAGGTATGTATATAATATATATCTGGAAAGGAAGTATTTCGTACTCAGAAAAGCGTTTTGTAGTCATGTCATCAGCTTAATTGCACTTCGAAGTTTATAGTCCTTTCCATTATCTTTAAGCTGCTCATTCAAGACTATTAACTGTTTATCGTTATACTTTTAATCAAAAAAAGATTACCTACAATTTTCCCATTTACTTACGCAAAATGTGTTCACTTGAATATCCTCTTATTTGAGTAACACATGTATGGCAAAGAATTCTGATTGAAATTGGAAATTGTAATTACATAGATTCTAATTCTTACTGACTTTTTGAAAAAATATCATGCCCATTAAAATACGGATATCATTTTTTCATTGTCTACAATTTGATTCCCTATACACAAAGAACCTTCTCACCAGTCTTACGTGGGACTTTCACTGTCCAATAAGGGAATCTAGATCGTTCATAACAACATTTATAGAAGAAGCTTACACTCGAAAGGAGTACGATCGTGCTCATCGTGACAACATTAGGATCTTGAGGAAAAAAAAACATCACGAAAGTCGGATGAGGTATCGCATCTTCATAAGCAATTGATTTGAGGGTCGATCGAATCGTAACAGTGAATTATGTTTTTAAGACGCAGATGGATTATCATCTAAGCATCCTTGAATCCTCAGCTGTTCAAGTCATTTCAAGTTATTGTCCCTAACGTTTTCGTAACAACGCAATTCTCTTTGATGACTACTCTGTACCATGAAGTAAGTGAACGTTGCCTTTGCTCTGAGGCGATCTGCAAACACTTCATAGAATCATTGTCTAAGTCTTATCTCAAATTTTCTATCTTTGATCTTCAATCAATTGAGGTCGTGCTATGAAAAGAAAGGAGAGCTGCACGATCAGACAGCACAATTTTTCAGCTTTGACGGACGTCAATTTATAATAATCTTCGAACTTTCTCGATCACAATTCATTTTTCATGCCCGCGTTCCTCTTTCTAAAGTGTTTCGTTCCATTAGTTCTAATTCATTTTTTTTTTATCACCGACATGAAAAGTTACTGACTTTGAATTTCAAATTGGAATTTTCAGGATGAAAGATCTAAAATTATATAATTTTGAATGAAAAGTTCCTGATTGGTCAGTTTTAGACTAATTCAAATTCAATGAATTGATACATTTTTAACAATCGATTTTTATATTCTATAATTTATAACACTTTTAATTAGAAATTATTTAATTTTGAATTCTCTTATATTGAAATTACTTAATTTGGCAACCTTCATGCTTTATGTTCCTATATTAATTTTGAAAACTTCAATTTAAATTTCTTCAATTTATTAACCGTTTAGGACACATAATGTCTTATGACGTCATAGTCGATGAATGCAACAATATTTATAGTTCTCCAAATTTTTTACAAATGAAATAAACAATTCGCTTGCCTTTGTATCAACGAAATCGAAAACACATTAATTTTTTGCAAAGTGATGGATTCTTGAACGCGTTTTTTGAAACTAGTGTGTCTTAGAGGGTTAAACTTATCAAATCAAAGACTTGAGTTTGAAATGAACAGCTTTTTCATGGTGTAATTTTAAATTTTTGTGACTTTGATTTTGAAGTCACATTAGTTCAAAAATTCAACTTACAATGCAAAATTACATAGTTCAAGCTTTTTCACTTCAAAATTATTCTGTTTCAAAAAGATAAACGTAGGAATTCAAAAGGTCTGTCATATTTTATTATTAATTAATATATGTGAGCTATTTCCATTAGCACTATTTCCAATGTTTCAACATCAAAAACTTTTAAATTGAAATCTTACCATTATAAACGCTTCCCAGTGGACACAAAGTTTAAGAACGTAATTGGAACGTCATAGGAACGATTCTTGAACGTACAAGTCAAAAAACGTTATTTGAACGTTTTGAAAACAGTCCTAAGTCAGAACATATTATGTTCTGAAAACGTTTCATGTTCCAAATACATCCTTGAAAACGTTCCTAGAACATTATATGTTTAAGGAACGTTATTTGTACAGACTTTGGACGTTTTTAAGCCGTTCTAATGATGTTCTTTAACGTTTGCGATCACTTGGTTCCAATTTTAAATTCTTTAAATTTTGCACCATTTTTTGTTTAGACTTTTAAGTTCTCCAAGTTTAGAATATCTTTTATTTATTTTCTCATTCTTGTACTATTTATATTCAAAAATTTCCAATTTGTACCAAAAATCAGGTCTATGGAAAAAAAACTTTCGTATGATTTTAACAATTGAAATAATATCATCCGTCATTTCTTCTACACAGAAAACATTATTTTCAACGACAAAAGTTTAAAACTCACAAAAAATAATTATTTTGACAAAAGTTTTTGTAATTTGTTTTTTTCTTACTTTCGTTTTCTTACCAATTTTTTAAAAATAGTGTGATTTTAATAAATGATGACTTATTTTTTTCGGTAAAAACATTTTCTACGATTATACTGTTTCTAATTCAGAATGAGAGTAAATAATTATATGCAGTTACCTGTTTTTGAAAAATGTTCTTTTAAAAAAATGATTTCAACGATGTCAGGGATAGAAAAATTTATTTCTAAAATCAGAAATAGCAGAGCTGTAGAGAATCTTCAAAAAAATGCAATCATTCATTAACATTCAACCATTTTTTTCAAATTTGTAAGAATCAGAAGTGAGAAAAAATTTAAATTTTTAAGTTTTTCATTGAAACTATGGTTTTTTGTTCGAAATATCATCATAAGCAATATTATTTTGATTTTAAAATGATAGAAAAACTACTTTTGTCCAGAGATCTGATTTTTGGCACCAGAACTACCTTAAACTTTACCACTTGCGCATCCTGAAATTAATGTATTTTTAGGAAATCTCAAAACATATTATTTTCTTTTGATTTCAGTGAATTGCAAGTTTAATTTTCTATTCAATATATATTTTATTTTTGCAAGCTTCAATATAAAATTACTAAATTTTCAACTCTCTTATTCTTAAGTTGTTAACTAAGGGCTGTTAAAAAGTAAAATTTGTACCTTCTTTATTTTAAAATTATGAACTTTTTGAATATTTCTAAATTTAAAATTATGCAATTATCCAAAGTTTCAATCAAAAAAATTAAGAAAATATTAACATTTTCGTGATGTTATTATTTTTACCGAACCGAAATTTCATTTATAAAAATTTGAGACTCTTCTATGTTAAGAGTTTTTTTTAGAAGAAAAATTCCAAATTATTTTAGCAAATTTAATAACTGCTGTAAATGACCTTCCTAAGTAATTTTTGTTATCTTCGGACGCATTCTGAGAAGAATGAATCTTCTTTTCTTTACGAAAGTAATATGTTACTTAGCACCATGAAGTAGTTTGAAATTTTGCAGTATTTTCCGATATATAATTTATTCATCATATAAACTTTGAGATTATTCTTTTTCAGACGAACGAAGGTCTGGAAATTAATTTTTGAGTTTTTAATTTTTTTAAATACAAATTTAGGACCAAAAAATCTTTCAGCACTAGAAAGTATTAGTTATTTATATTGACGAATGAGTCGCAAATCCTATAAAAGAAAAGAGAAAACATTTTCAAAGATATTTTTGGGATTAGAATACAAATAAAATAATACAAGCAAATCAGTACAATTTTTTAGCGCCTTCGCTTGTATTATTTTAATAAAATTTCCGAAGCGCAGCTCCTATTCCAAAAATCAACATTGATTTACTAGCTTACATCCTTTTTAGGTGAATCGTAGTAAAAAATACTTTTTCAAGTATTCAGTATATATTTTCCATTTATACGTTATGGAGAATATTTTCTTCTTATTGTGAAAAAAAAAACCCTGTGCATATTATTCTAGAATAAAATGTTTAGGAAACATTCCATAACATCAATTGAAATTAAATTACAAATTTTCATATGTTAAGTGCGATGATATCTTCAAAAATATTTTTAATTTGTTTGATAGAATTTGAGCCTCATTCCTTAATAATTAACTTGAACTTCCCATTATTAAGAGAATTTCCCGCCTTAAATTTGTATTAAGAATAAGGAAGTGTCTACGCGTACCGAAAAAATCCAGCTATACGTACCGAAATTTGGGTGCAAATTGACCCTTTTCCAGCTTTCCTTAGCGTATCGTGCATCGAGTAGCAGAAGTAGGCGATTCCAAACGAGTGTGAAGTTTGCCGCGCGAGCGCAGCGAGCAAGGCAATCGCACGAGTTGAATCGCCGTCTCCCATAAGGCGCACATGAAACTTTGTCCATTGCGAGTGGTGGACAAAGTATATTACGATATACTCGCATTAAGTATAGAAAAATGTAATTTCGTGATATCTCATGAAAAAATGGGCTACGATTTCACGGTAAGTAGTTTTGAAAACTATAAATAGTCACCTGAAAACCTATACAAACATTTTTTGGATTTCTTTCAATGGAACCTATCCATGCTTGGGGATCACTGTGCTATGACGCATTAAATCACAAGGTGTGAAACTTTGATTTAAAGAATGATTAAAGCGTTGCGCAATGAAGTAACAGTTGACAACTACATAACTACATATTGAAAATTATGACAAAATTTACATATTTCTACGTTAATATCAATTCTTTTTTTTTTCGATGATTTGGTCCACTTTTGGATCAAAATTTAACACCTTGGGATTTAATGGAGGAAAGAGATTACGAACTGAATACACGTAACGGCGTAATTGGCTGTCTTCAGTCATTAGGAATGTCAAGATTGATCCCATTAGTCAACGTAATGTTTTAGGCGCTAACATTGATCTTAGATTCTCGAACGAGTGCAAAATCTTCACGTTAGACACTTTTAGAAATGAGGAGCTTCGATAGAATTAATTAAAGAGAATGGCCAAGAGACGTAGGAGCACGTATCTAGTCCAGATGATCACGAATGCCCGTGATGGTTTGTAATTGCATCTCGGGAAAGACAGGATAGTGACGTAATGAAATTGCCGTCAAGTAGTTAAAATGATACGTTGCTTAACATTAGTCTAGTGTATTTTTATTAATAGTGAAGCATCCCCCCCCCCCTTCTTCAGTTCACTGATTAAGCAATGTGTATGTATATCTTTCTCCTGGAATAAGGACAAAAATAAAACGTGGGCGAACAACAATAACAATTCAACATACTTTTATTAACCAACTTCTTTTTAGTGCGTCCTGTTCCTGGATTGTCATAATTATTCTTCTGCAATTATTACTGCGGGAACAGTCATCAGAAAGCAAGATTTACGCGAAACTTATGCGGGTCGTAAAATCGGAATATCGAAATGGTATTTTCAGATTATAGTTATTACTCTGAGAAAATTTCCATCAGAAAATACCCTAAGTTATGGACGAAAGAGTTGCTTTCAATCAGTTAAATGTGGGTGAATCTTTTATAGGAATAACATCGAAGTATTTATCTGATTCAAATCTCTGAATAGGCTTGATTTGTTCAGTTTAGAAAGCTATAAATATTTTATCTTTTGATGTAAGATCTATTTCAAATTTTTTATGGGGAGAAAGTGAATCCAATTTTCGTAATCGCAATTTGAATTTATTGTTGCTTTCAGGATAACGTTAGTTTCGGGAGATCCAGTTTATGGATCATTCGCAGAGGTTACTTTGATCTTGAGATATTCGACTTATATAATGTGATCTTGCAATTGTTTCATCAAGCTTTCAAGTGTTTCTGAAGAAACAAGTATAACGAGATCACTGTTAGATATTCAGAAAAACAAGACGTTTTGTGTAACCTTGCCTTGCGTAAATTTGTCTTAAATCCTAATTTATTTAACTTTCTAGAACAATGGAATATTAACATAAAGGTGTTGACACCATCATCCTGCGCAGCATTGGTTTATTTTCAGTATTCTTTTGAGCGTTCAGAATATTAAATTTATAATATACCAACATTTTGAAATATTGTCCATCTGATAGAATAAAACGTCATCTATCATTAGATATCATTGCTAGTGATCTCTACTAAACTTGTAAACTAGAATGTCGAGTTGCATTTTGGGTAATCCCCAAGAGAAGTTGCTAGACATAACGTATATAAACCATGAATGACATTGTGACTATTTTAGTATCGAGCGTTAATCTACATATTTGAGTAAAATTACAACACATTATAAACCTTCATTTTTTATGCAGAGAAAGCCGCTCTTTCTGACGACTTACGACAAAAGAATTTTAATATTTTAACGATATTAATATTTTTAAATATAATTTCATGAATTAATATAATTCTGAAATCGCTTCAACTAATTATTTTGTTAAAGTGCATAAGCTAATGTAAACTGTTTTATTATATTATCCTGGAAACAACCCTTTATAAAGTGATACTCATTAATTCAACTAAAGCAGCATGGATCAAAGAGTAATTGTAAAGGAGGCAAAATGAGAAGATCGTAATAAAACAGCCAGGGCTAATTTCATGAGACAATCAAGAGAGTAATTCAGTTCTATTTATATAATACTTCTCTTGGATCTAATCACTATTTAATGTCTTGGATATAAATAATTTCACTTTGTTTAAATAATAATTGCTGCTTTAAAACTTACAATTAGTTTTCCCCTACTATCTTTTGGTGTTTAAAATTTGTTTATTCTAAGAGATAAATGTTGTAACATTTGTTTTTTTGTTAATGTTTTCAACAACAGTTCATCTTTCTATCAATGCTTTATAATAATTTGACACAAATATAGTTTGTACAATAGATGCCATTTTCATACATCAAGGCGATCACTCAATTTTAAATTCAAACCAATTTGAAATTATAATCTTTTTAAGACGAATAATTGAAATGCTGAGGCCTTATGAAACAGTATTTCAAAAAGAAATATACAAAATGGTGTACTTGACAATTAAAAGCGCATTTAAAAGAAGATTAACTTCAGGTGTTCAAAATTATGTCTTTTGAACTTTAAGAAGTTAAAATTTCTACAATACTTTTAACTTATAAGCCTTTATGTTTAAAGTGTTTTAGATTGAAAACGTTGAAATTTGAGTAAAACCAGATGAAAACTTAATGAATTAGTCAATGTTTTCGTTGCGTTTGAAATTTGACAATTTTGAATTCCTGTGCCTGTATATATTTACGGTTTGTACATTAAGATGGCCCAGATTTTTTTTCTTGAATTTTCATGCATGTCGCCCGGAAATTTTGCGATTTCACAAAAAAAATCTATTTTTCTTGTTTCGAAAAAAATTATATTAGAGGTTGCGCAAGCCCCATGTAGCTTAATACGTATTTTCCATTAGAAAAAAATATTTTTTTGTAAATTTAATTCGTAATCGTCAATATTAGGTGAATCAAGTGGAAAATTAACATTTCTTTTCGAAGTTAGCCATAGGATACGAAAAAAATATTACTTTTCAAATATCATCCCCATAAGCTTATTCTATCTGGTCCAACAAAAAAAACCCGATGTATCAAAAAATGGGTTTTGCAAGTTTTCAGCGTTAATAATCAATTTTGTGGGCTTTTAAAAATATAAATGGTTTTTAATACATAAAATGCTTCTTTGTACAAATAATTAGATATTTAAATAAAGTATTCAAATAATTTGTTATCGTTTTCAGCAATTTTCTTTTAGAATAGACTTAGAAAGTCGCGCTTTTTAAACCAATTTCCCACTTTTCGTCGAATTTTCAATTACAGTGAGGTAGCACTTTCCCAATGTTAACATACATAATAATGTGAAAAATTCATTATTATTCTTATTAATATTCAATTTCTTATTGCTCGAAAGTTACTATTTGTCCACTTTTCACTTAGAGTGAGTTATTAATTCATTCAATTCAGCAAAAATAATTATTCAAAAAAATCATATTACATATTATATTATATTATATAAACAATCAAGTTATTGTTCATAACTATCTTCTCTCAGATAAGTGCTAAAAAGTTGCAGTTTTTTCTGAACTCTCAAACTTTTTGTCCACTTTTCACTTATTGTTAGTGAGGTTTTCATGCAAGTTAACAAACATAATAGTTCAAACAATTTATTATGTTCCATAACTCTCTCCTCTAGGAATAATGCCAGAAAGTTTCTGATTTTTCTGAAAATTTGATCTTTTCCTTGACTTTTTAGTTAGGAACAAATAATGAATATTATTATTGATTCTAGCAGAGGCTCTCAGTAACTATTTCAAGGAAAATTTACATTTAATATGACCCATATAGAAAATTTGAAGAATATTTCAAATATCTATTTTATCTCAGTAGAATATATTCACAAAAAAAAGAGATTGTTTAACATCTGATTCTCTCTAATTTCAATGTACTATTTTTTCATAATTAAAAAGGTCAAGCACAGTTGAACATTGCGGAAAAAACGCAACTTGCTAGCACTTATCTGAGGAAGATAGTTATAAACAATAATAAGTTGTTTGAACAACTTTTTTTGTTAATATTCATTCATTATTGTCCCACTGAGTGAAAAGTGGAAAAGAAGTTAAAAATTTCAGAAAAACGACAATTATCTGGCAATTATATAAATGAAGATAGTTATCAATAATAATGATGTGTTTAGACAATTATTTTTGCTAGATTACATTAATTATCAAGTCACTTCAACTAGAAAATAGACAGATAGTTGAAAATTTCAGAAAAAACCGCTACTTTCTACCATTAAGCAGAGAGAACTTGAATTGATTATTACTTCACTCTTATCGAAAAGTGTACAAAACGTAAAGAATTTCAAGAAAAAGCGCAACTATCTAACATTGATATAGAAGAAGATAGCTATAAGCAATAATAATTCATGTAAACAATTATTTTTGCTGAATTAAATTAAATATTAACTTACTTCAAGTGAAAACTGGATAAAAATTGGAAAATTTTCAAAAAAACTGCAATTTCTAGCATGATATCAAGAGAATATTATTAACAACAATGATGAATTGTTCGAACAATCCATGTGAACATCGTATTTTCATTAGAAAGTAGTATTCAATGTATAAGAAAAAATTTGCATTAAAAAAAACCGTATTGAAATCATAATTATCGCCAAAAACTCGCAAAACCCATTTTTTCACTTATGGGTTTTTTTGGGACCCTATAAAACAGACTTACGGGGCTGACACCCGAAAAGTCATATTTTATTCAAATTCTATGGTCAATTGTAAAGAGGAATTTTGAGCTCTAACTCGATTCTGCTAATGTTGACAATTCTGAATAAAATTTACAAAAACGTATTTTGTTCTCATGGGAAATACGAGTTAAATTTCATAGGGCTTGCGTCACCACTCAATATCTTTTTTTTAAATGGATTGATTTTTGTGTGGATTTGAAGAAATTCCGGGCGATATGCATAAAAATTCGAAAAAAATTGCAATGCATTTTTGGACCACCCTATTGTACACACTATTATTTTATTTCGAATTTGAAACTTAAATAATTGAAAATTTTCAAATTGAAAGCTTTCGAAAATTGAATATTTCAAAATTCCAATGTTAGAAATTGTAAGAAAATTAAACCTCGATTTCCTAAAAATTGACAACATTTATTGCTTAAAATATTTTGCTCAATTGGTACTTAAATTGCCACAAAAACAGAGTTAAAGGAATACAAAGAAAAATCTTTGTTGACTTTCAAAATGTTTACAAAAAATACCCCATATCTTACATTGTTCGCGAGGAAAATTCAGAAAATCGTTTTTCGAGAAAAAAAATGTCCAGGAATAAAAAAAAATATGAGATAAAATAAAGGAAGGGGAATTTTCTATTAAATTCGATTTTGTCTTCTCGGCTGCATTTTTAAAACATGGAAAGAGGGTTTTATGAAATAATCTATTTTTTATTCAATCTAATGATCGAAACAAATTATGGCTGGGATCTTCCATAAATTACGTGAGACGTTTTTCTTTTGTTTATATCGTTGTGTCCTCAACTTCACAGCAATTTTATTCCCCTCTTCATTCAAACAAGAGAAAAACGTTTCACGTAATTTATGCACAGCCCCCATATATAAAGAAGACTTACTGTAAATTTTGTGATGGCCATATCATGGATGCAGCTACAAGGATTTCGTTTCGAAAAATTTAAATTTTCAATTTGTCTGGCGAACACTACAAAATGTTATGAAAGAGGAAGAGGTATTTTCTGTAGAACTTTTTAAAATCAGCTAAGTTTTTTGTTTGGATAGTCTCAAATCGGTCGTTGTTCGTCAAAAATTAAAACTTAATTTTTGTAACGCACGCACGAAATGTTCGCTTTTCGAGGCGTACTTTCGAGGCGTACTTGTGAAGTTTACAGTACTTGCCATCGGCTCATTTTCGGGTCGTTTTCGGCTTGTCTTCGACTCGCTTCCAACTCACCTACGACTCGCCTACAACTCCCCTTCGACTCGCCTCTGGCTCGTACAGCAAACTTCACACTCGTGTGGAACTGCCTACTTTCCGCACTTGTAGCACAATATACCATTTTCCAACATTTAAGCCTTAGTGCGCGACTATGTGTACCACAGACATTGAGGGAATTTTTAAATCGTTTTTATTGTTGCAAATTAATAAAACTACATGCAGAAAACAATTTTTATAATTTAAAATAAGTAAAAGAGTACGAAAATATGAAAAATACGAATTTTAGGGAATAAGTGTCCTTCAGACATTTAGTTGGGCAGAAGCGCCAAAACCATGTCGGGCACTAAGGGTTAAGTACCAATTTTGGAAGAAGGAAGAAGAGGGTTTTGACGAAATTTGATTGTACTATTTTCAGAAAAACCCCTACTATTTTTTTTTAATGGAAGTTTTTGTTAATTTGTTGGTAGAATTCGAAAGCGGACAATTAACCTCACCAAAGTCCAGCAATAAAACTCAAATATAACAAATACGTTAAAAGTTATCAAGTTTTATGCAAAATTTGTATTTTTTTAAACCCTAAAATTTTAATACTTATAATTTCGCAAAAATTATAATTTGTTTAGACGGTAAAATATGTGCCGTCTTATTTCCTATGATGAACAGCTTATATTTAATGTCTTCTAAACTTAAAAAATTGTTAACCTGTATAGCGCAAAATTGTACGAATATAATTCGGAATTACAGAATTATATAATTTCATGTTTGACTTATTAGTGCTCAGTTTTAATTTCGAATAGAATACTTCTCGCGCGGGTTATTGGTCAAACTATGCAATATGTCCAACAAGAGGCTAAAAAAAATAGCACAGTGTAGAATTTTTTTCTGGAGTCAAATATTGATTGTTTTTAGTTCGCCACTATATCCGAAATTATGAAAAGTACGTTCTTAGGTTGTAAAGTTTTCTCTTTTCAATTGAACTAACCTATTTGTAAATGATTGTAGATTAAAGCGAAAATAAATATGAAAATTACATAATATAATGCACATGACATATCAAACGAAATAATTTATCGAGACAAAACATAGGGGAACACACAGTTTCAAATAGTAGCGTGAAGTTTGTATTCCAGATCGCATGCCCGCACGATCGGGCACTGGAAAGCGAAATAGAAACGGAAATATAAGCGGCACGCGGAAGGAAATGAAATTAATAATCGGGTTTCTGGAGGTACAATGGACGATTCGATAAGAAGCGACCCGCGGTATTATATGCACGTGTCGTCAGCACATGATTAGGGTATGACTATGCATGAGAAAGACGTTCGACCTAGTCAACCGGGCAACCTAGCAAACCTACTCCTTATAAAACTACCAACCTACCTCTGCCACAACTTACGACTAACTACCCTCTATACACAAACGTAATATCTACCTGACACGCGAATCTGCCCTCAACTGTTCTTACAAGACTACTTCTGTATAAAGAAAATGAGAAAAATGATTCAGTTCGAAGAATGAGTATCGTATATTATTTAGGACCTTGCCAGCCTTCAACGACCTAACATATTATCAAACCTTGACGACCGCAATTTGTTCTCATGATCAAAATGAGACACTTATGGGTCAATGTAACATTTTTGTTAGAAAAGTTGACATCTACACTTTTACTTGTTTTGAAAATTATAATGTAACCAAAAACATATACGATGCAAAAACTTGGCCAAGTACAATTAAATGTTTTAAATGTTTTAAATCTTGGTTTAGAGCTTACATTTTAGAAGAAATTTTGGGTCCGGATCAGACCAACTTCCGGAAGGTCACTTTGCAACAACTCTAATTTCGAAAAATTTGGAGTCTACAAAAAATTGACAAAAATGCAGCAAGAAACATTTTCGGTGAGTCACATTACGGCCATACTCTTTTCGAAAAATTTGAAGCCCGCAAAAAATTGACAAAAATGGAACAAGGCACATTTACGGCGTGTTACATTTGCAGCAAGGCGAGCCGGAGAAGAATACTGAAATACGATATTTTTTATACCTAATGCGTAATTTTAGAGGTTAATTGTAACACACTCATGATTTCTGCTCTTACAGAAGAATTTCGAAAACTTTTTTTTTGTATTTTGAAATGAATTCAGGACATTTTCGAAATATCAGATGATTGCAGGAATTAGTGAAAATGATATTAAATTTGCGAATTCCAAAAATTTGAAAAATTAATCATTAATTCATGAACTACCAGAAATTTCGAAAATTTGAGAATTATTTGGAATTTACCAACAAATTTTAAAATTTCCGTAATCATAAAAAAAAAATTTAATGTCCTGTATTCACCTTTGAATTCTTTCTGAATTTAAATTTTGAAACAACACACGAAAAATGTATTTTTTAATACTTGTAATCAATTAATGTTAATTATTACTGTCTCATTTTACCTAACTTACTTTGTTTTCACAACTTCCTTTAACTGTATCTGGCCTATTTTTTGCATCGTAGATGTTCCCGGTGGGATTTCACTACTTTTTGTAAAAAATACACCGAAATATTATTATTCACATACTTAAGAAAATAACTCTTATAAAAGATTCCAATTTTTAAATAAAATTTTTTACTTACAGTTTTAAATCTTCAAAAATAAGAGCTTTCAATTTTTTGAAAAATTTAACATATAATCAGAAATAATATTAGTGATCAGTTTAAACCACATAACCAAAAAACGTTTAAAAACAACTCTAATTAATTAATAGTCTAAAGTTTCATTCATGAGAAGTTCGCAACAGGATAAAATTGAATCTGAAATTTCCGACAAATTTTTACATTTGAGTCATACCAGTCATAGTGTGATATAAAAATAAGAAAAAAATATTATTCGGAAGCACAAAATTGACAGGCGATGAAAATATAAAATAAATAAACTCTAATGCGTGTAATCCATCTTCTAAATAATGTTCTTCTTAAGAAAACAAATTATTTCTACGCAACAATGATACATGTATATTTATAAATTTTATATTTTATTATATTCATTTATAGTATTCAATTATTATTTGATCGACGAAATTTTTCTCTTCTATAAAATCTTTACCAATTTTTTAGAAAATGAAGATACCGTAAATTCCTGAGCAGAATCACTAGAAAATGATGCCATGCACGTCCAGTAAAAATTTCGTGTCTATCAGTTTGATAGATTCGCCTGTAGCGATGATTGACTAATGTGAAAAAACATATTTTTTTTAGTTTTCCGAAATGAAAATTTAACAATTTTGACTTTTTGAAGCTCAATTCTTCACAAAATTTAGCCAAATTCTATTAAGAACGGTTAAGAATTACGCTGAAAATCCAATAAAAGTTGAGAGCGCATAGTTCGTTCGAGGAATCAGATTTGCAGTATTTTTTCTTATGATCAAAAGGTGTCAGCAACCATATTCCAAAGTATTTGCTTTTGTCATTTTTTTCTAATCCTTTTTTTCTACAAATGAATGCTTGTTAATTAAACGAACGCTACATTTTATAATTGGTCTATACTATTTTATTATAACTTATAACTGAAAAAGCGATTGCATTTTCAATGTGAGCGTTCAAAATAGTTTTATATTACTTTTTAGATACATTTAAAACGAGATGCAGTTATTGAAGTCTGCCAAGCATTTTAGAACATGTTTCAAGGGTTTTAGATTTTTTTGTTCATCAATTCACTATTAAAAAAATTTTGTTTTCACGAAAAACACTAATAAGAATCCAAGCTAATGTATAACAATCAGGCATATTATATTTATTATGTAAGAGAATTAATGTTTATATCCTTCTCAAAATTCTACAAATAACAATTATGATTTACTATAAGAAAAATAAACTTCAGTGCAAGTCATTTAATAATAAATTATAAATTACATAAAAATCTTCATTAATAAAATCATTAAATCAAAGGAATCAAGAATCGGTTAATTTATTTTAATTATTTTTTAAATCAACCTCAGACAGTAATCTATCATTTGTTCAACTCTCGGAGCTATTAATATATATTTTTCATGCAACAGCTATACTGAAAAATGAGTAATCTCTTGTAGAATTTCTGTAAATCGTTTGAAATCTTCGAAAGGTTGATCAGTAGCATTGTGGAAAATATATTACAAAACTATTGCAGTTTGCATAGAAAAGGGCGAAGGTTTTTTTTGTCTCAGCTCATTTTCTTACAAACTCATTTTCAACTTCAGTTTCAATAAATGCATAATACATATAACTATAAAGAATCTTTTAAGAAATATAATGACACTTTTTTGCTCATTTTGTTAATCATATTGATTGAGTGATCTTAAGCTTGAATCACAGGGAGTGAGGGGAAATTTTGGTTCGCAAAACACATTTAATAAAAATGTATTCTCTAAATGCTTCAGTACTAAATAAAATAGGATACTCTTGTTACGATTCATTAAGCAAGAAGATAACATTCTTTTAAAATAAAGTTTAAAAATTACTGATTACTAAACAAGCTTCATGACGTGTGGTTATTTACAAGCACGGCTAGTGTAAAAGTGTTACAGAAAAAAATACAAAACTATTTAAAAAGCAATAGAAAGTGACGCAAGAGTGATCTTCGTCGACCATCAACATCGGAGATGAAGGAATTAGCTATGCAGGATTGCATAGCCTAGTAGAACCAGCGAACCGTGGATTAACGGCTAATGTCGAACCGATAAGAAAACCGGCAATTACTTAATCTCTGGCCGAGTATCGTCGCTGTGATTATCGATAATGAATGTGCTCAGTGCACCAGGGGTCGTGTTGTGTTTTCCAATGACTCGGTGTACGTGACCTTTCATCAGAAATTCACCCTAGTATGTGAAGCTATTTCTAGCTATGAAGTTATTTTTAATTTTGGGATTTTTCTTCAACTTCAAATTGCGCAAGGTCATAGAAATCGAAATGACTTTGGTACTCTTGAAGAATTCACCAGTTTTCAGAATAATTTATGATAGTCCTTTTCACATATGTATAAAAATGTTCATTCTATTTACATTTTTCCAACAGCAACCATGTTTTTCTTAGTGGGCATTTTCAGCCCAGATTTTTAGTTTGCATTGAAAAATACCCATACGTTTTTCCTAAATCTCTTTCAGGAAATAAATACATGAATGTGAGTTACTTAAAAATGACATTGACTCTAATGTGACATATTTTGAGAATCAGAACAAAAATTATCCTGGAGGAGGTTAAATTGTTCATAGTAATGAATAATTTAAATTCTCGAAATTACACAGGCCGGCAAGTTTTAAACACAAAGACCGGACTATGTGACTGAGCCTTGCATTGTTCCACAATGCATTCTGGAACTGAAAAGGTTAATGTGTGTTATCTCGGAGAAAAAAATTGGATCGGGTTGATAAAAAATGGAAATGGAAGATAAAAAGGAGTACCGAACGTTCGCGTTAACAGTCTTTCTATAAGGAAATTGGCGATCGTGTTATATCGCCTCAAATATAGCTAAAAATAGCTATTTTTGCACATTCAGGTTAGGATATCTCAAAAACCTGACGTATTGGAAAAATTTGGATAACGTATTCGGTTTTAGGATACCAAAATCCGTCGGGGTCACAAAGTCCAGTCTGTAGATACAAAAATGATGTCATTTTTGTCGGCCTGTGTTATTTTAGTTTATAACTTTTGAATAATAATGTTTTAATGTCAATTTTTTCCAAAACAAATGTAAATATTCGTATTGTTCTCCAATATTGAACAAAGAATTATTTCTTATGTATGTAATTTATAAATTTCTTCTGATTCAATTAAATAAACTATTTCTTCACCTCAGATTATATGTGCATTAATTACTACGACTCCATAGTCAAAATGATAATTACGACATTTTGTGGTATATCTAAAGTTGCTATTTAATCATTTTTCCTTAAATTGGCAAGTCTCTGGAACTCATGGGTTACTCAATTTCCATTAAAGAAAATGATTATAGCTTATTGAAATGCAAATGAAATTAACTTGCGATTAAAAATGAGCAATTTAGGATTTTCACAATTGCTTGGAAAATGTGTATTCTTTAATGTTCGGTATTTTTTTGGAACCGAAATAAGCACTTGATTTAATTATTGCTTTTCTGACGTTTATATTCAAAATATTAAAAAATTAATGTATCTCTTAAGATACATTTAACAGTATAAATGAGTAGTACGAGATATAATTTTTTTATTTATCATTTTCGATAGGACAATTTTGTCTAATTTATACGCAGCCATAGGTATGGGGACTTAAACCCCCAATATTCTATCATCATGAGTTTCTAATTCGGCCCTTCAGACCAGTAGACTGCCCTGCTGCCCAATACTTTCAAATAGTTCAAGCTATATAAATATATTCTCACAAATTCCTACCGATTTTTTACTGATCTCAAATTAATTGTTTACCGCCAATTCTATACTTCTACGAACAGAACTAGTGAAAATGTTGACTGGTAGATTTTTTCGTGCACTTTAATAATTTTTACTTTAATGGAAACGCTGAAATTTATTAGTTATTTAATTTCAATTTCAGAAAATGATTACCTACCGTCAACCGGGGTAATTATGAATCAAATAGGTTTTAATTTTTTTGCTGCTATAGTGATCTTTTCGAAACTTTGCACTAAGTCGATTTGTAGCGTAAAGTGTTCTCTGTATCAAAAATTCCACTCGGATCTTTTATAATCTAAACTAAATATGCAAAATATTCAAAGGGGGCGTAGAGTAAGTGTTTATATACAGAAATAATTTATCAAATTAAAAAATGTAATGATATAAAAATTGTGTTCAATAAATATGTCAGAAAATTAAATAATAACAAAATTATGGTTATAGATCGGTGCAACCTCGTCTATAAAATAAGACATTCCTTGGGAATTGAACAATTTTCATATTAAATTTCATAAATATAAATAAAAGTATCTTAAAAGCTCCATTCTAAATAGTATTTACCCAATGATTGTTACACTCTGTCATACTCAAACAATGATTTCTGTATGAGCTAGACTCAAGAAAATTTTGTTTACATACTTTTATTAAGAAACATAAATTTTGATCCATAATTACGCCATTGGAAGTGTAAGTATGTATCAAAATTTAATTATTGATAACTTAAAAGAAGAATTTTTGATTCGAATGAGATTTTCGAGATATTTTCAGAAGACTCTTAACAACAATTACATACGATACAAAAAAATTGAGTACACTTTCTGATTTTTTGGCGAAGTTGCGATTTGAAAAATTCGCGATTTTGATCAATAATTGCCTCGGTTGACAAAATACTATTAAAATGCAAATTGAATGATGTGATGCAATAATTCGCACACATCACAATTTTCTGTTGCAGTGCTAACTTCAAAGAAGACTCATGAGCTCTCGAAATAGAAAATTCATATGAAAAAATAAATGGCTAATATAATGCCTTTATGCAATTTTGCTGATGAATTCAGAGCGATTTGTTAGCAAAGTTTGGATTTCCGACACAACTAAAAAAAAAGTATTGTTTTTAGAAATTTTGAAAGATATCAAGTTTACATTTATAAACAAAAATCGACAATGAGATAAATATCAATCATATCTTCTATAATATTTAAAAATAATTGGTTGAATCTCAGTTATCTAAATTCTAAATCTAAACTTCATTTTAATTTTTGCATATTCTTCAAGAAATAAATAGTAAATCGTCTCTCCTGTCTCATTGAAGAATTTTGTTCACACATTAACACATTTTATCGAAAATTTCCTCACTAATTTCTAAAATCCTACCTTAAACTTATCCATGGCACTTGAATTGTCCACACTGCACTTAAAAAGAATCCAGCACTCAAGGTACTTCAATAAAAATTTCAGCACGCACCACGATCACGTATAATGAAATCGATGCAACTTTAATGTATAATTTCAAATCTAAGTTGCGCACACCATTTTCCCGAAAACACTTCCTGACCGGACGTCTCGGTGGAAACGCACGTGCGTAAACCAGCGTCACGTGGACTCGCTTAAAAAATGTTCAGCCTCGTGCAATGTCTCGGCTTATATAGACTCCAAGACGGGCAATACCGGTGAGTCTGTCGTCGCAGCCAGGTGAATCGGTGAGAGGAGTGAGAGAAAGAGAGAGTCAAAGAATTTGTGTCTGGGAAAGAGAAAGAATTACAAGGAGGAAGGAGGGAAAAGAAGCTCGCCAGTAAAAAGAGGAGCCTTCCTCACACAACGTTTAAAAATTCTCATTGTAGAGAAAGTAGGCTAGCTCTGTATCGGACTCTGAGGAAGTCGAAGGAAGATGCGCTTCTTCTAAGGCTAAGCATTAGTATAGGTTCTGAGAATCATCGAGATGATAGTGAGATCTTCAGGGTTATTAAATGTGTACCTCGTTCCATTCGGGCCTCCAAAGTATTCAAGGATTAATGACCTATCTGATCATCATTAATTTCTCACTGAAACTGATCACTTTACTCTAATCTTTGACATGAGAAGATAAAATAAGAAAAAGTGTTAGTAATGATCACTAGTCGGTACAATGTCATAAGAGGTACTTATTAGGGAAGCTTTTTCTATTGATCTTATTACTGAAATTATCCGATCAGAAGTTTAAGATTAAGAAATTATCGAATTTTTAATTTGTTTTCACTTCTTATGGTGTTGTAGCCACGGGATGAAAACCTTACAGATTCTGTCAGATGTTTATCCCATCGGTCGTATTTTCTTTCCCGCCTAAAGTAACGGATGAAATAGAATATGAACGGATAGCATAGATTAGGCTCAGGTAGATCAGGATAGGATGTGATATGGTAGGGTAGGATCAGATCGGATCGGATAGCCTGGAATAGGATCGGCTAAGATGAGATAGTATAGGAAAGGATACGATCTGATATGTATTTAGTGCAATCGCTAAATTTTTGAAATGTAACATTTTAAATACTATGTTAAATAGGCTGTTGAAACCCTTTTTTCTACGTGAATGTCGCCTACTTGGATCAATATTTTATATGCCCTAATGTTTTCGAGTTTGACCGAGTAGGAAATGGGTGAAAACAACTTTATTATATTGTTTTGAGTTTTCAAGTTGGATAGGATATAAAACGGGTTGGACTCGATATGTCAGGATAGAATATGATTAAATAGGATACGATAGGATTGAGTAAGACACGAGAGAATCGAGTAGGATACGATAGCATCGGATCGGATATGATAGGATAAGATAGAACAGGGTATTTTTATTATCAGTCTGCTAAAATCACTAAATTTCCTAAGTCAAATAAGAACATAAAAATAAGATATTTTGAATCTATATATATATATATATATATATAATTAAATGTGTTTCTGTTCGTTGCTTATGTAAATCGACAGTTTTGAACCAATCGACACCAAATTTTGCACAAATATTCTTTGGACTCCCAGACGTGTGGGGGGGGGGGGCGAGGCGCACGTACACTCCTGAGAAAGTCCTTATTGTTTATACGGTAGTCTCAGAGGGGGGGGGGGGGGAGCGGCATGAGAGGATCTAATGCAAACGCGGGTAACAGTTAGTAATGTGTGTGTGTGTTTGTGACCAACCATCTCACGTTCATGAGACGTGGCCATAGGTGTGATTTACCGTGGTTCTATTGGGAGCCAGTGCCATTTTTAGATGACAGTTGCTCCCAGTGGGACCATGCAGTGATCGGATAGGATAGAATCTGTTTTATTATCAATCTACTACAATCAGTGCATTTTCCAAATGAAATAAAAATATAAAAGTTGAAGATTTCAAATACTGTATGAAATAGACTATGAAACCCTTATTTCTAGGCGCATGTCATCTAATTTGACTAATACAGGAAAGAATTTTTTGTAGATTAAATTTCAGTCACTGGTTAGGAAATATTGAAGGAATTGTTATTACTACATAACGTTTCAATTTGCCGCCCTGTTTTATTTGAAATGCACGCTAGAGACAGGCTTTCAAAAAATTCCATAATGCTTTCCTTGTATTCGATTAGAGACAAGTTTGCAAGTATTTTGTACAAAAACTTCAAATTATTTAAACAACTAATATTTATTAAAAAATATTAATCCTCCCTGTGAATCATAAAATGTCAGTATTTTTATAGATGGATAGGGCTGGACAGGATCCGATAAAATCAGATAGGATAGAATCGAATAGGCTACGAGCATATTGGGTAATATAGGATATATTTGATTATCAATATACTGCAATCACTACATTTTCTGAGTGAAATAAAAATATTAAGGTTAAACATTGTAAATACCATATTAAATTCTCCAAAATCGCTTCATTATATATATCCTAAGTTTTTCACATTGGATTGGATTAATAAAGGGCAAAAAATAACTATAGAAAGAGTACCTATACTCAACACTAACCTACCCATTGGAGAAAATATTCTGTAAAATTTTCTATCTGGATCATTTTTGAGTGAAAAATAATAGCTGCGGGTAGAAAGGAAGTATTGAAAAAAAAACTTTTCTGATATAAATTTGTTCTTTACAGAGCAGCGTATGATTCTGAAAAAAATTAAGTGTTGGATTTCAAGAAAATTAATTTTTTATTGAATAAGTCAGCCTATTTATTAAAATAAAACTGATTATGTAGTAAATGAATGAAAAGATTTAATTATACGCAAAAAACTGCCTTCATATTCAAGATACACTAAAAGTGCCATTAAGTGATTAAATAAATTTTATAACCACTAAAATATTTTATAGATGCAACGCAATTTTATCAATAGGCAAAAATATCGAAATTTCTCTTTCTCGACCTTTCATTTAATTAATTGTTTATGTCATTACTGGCTCTTCGCTATTTTATTTTTTTTAATCATAATACTTTCATAATCTTGTGTGCATTTTACTATATTATGGATAAAATAAATGAAAAATTAAAAAACTATTCGCGAGACTTCGATTATCCATGGGAAAAACTACAATATACTTTGTTTGAAATGAAGTCGAAGTTTGGATTTTATCTCTTAAGTTTGATATCCATATCTTTATTTTATATCAATCATTTTCAATAAGCTTGCAATATTTTTTATCTTTCAAGGGCTCACACATCAGAGTGAACAATCATCACGTGATTCAGTAAAGGCAGATATGATCTGAGAGCCAAATTCAATGAATCGATCGTACGCCAGATCATCAGGGCAACTTGTGCAATTTCGCACAATCTCGCAATCAACCCTCTTACAATTGATTCCAGTCTCCACTGGCTTGACGCACCAAACCTTTGTTATGTATTTTGCGAAATAAGAGACTGACAATTGCGCAATTCACCCACAGATTGAAGAAGTAGATTTAATTTCAGTGGATGTTCTAGTAAAATTCAAAGTGGTACTTTCCTTGGTACTTTCGTTTTCAAAGCTTTGAAGCTGATTCAACTTTAATCTTCGAGCGCATGCACTCGTTGCGCAAGTGGTCGAACCTAATATGTAATTATAGAAGGATTATAGAATGCTTATTATATATCAGGTCACTGACACTTCAGATGATCTATTCCGGCATAGGTATTTTAATGCATCTTTCAGTTAATAATAGGAAATTGTTAGATAAATCTTCTAAAAAAAAGAAAATGGATTTAATTATTAGGGTTTAGTCTTGAGTAAAGACGATAAATGTCAAAAGAAAGTTCGTTAAATGTCTAGTATTTGTTTCCAGACAATTATTTCTGCATCGCTAGACTCTATCTTAGTTAGAGTAGAATTATCATGACAATTGATTATTATTTTATAATTATTCAGATTAATTTCCATTGGCGTTTAACCAAATTTTATTTTCAAATAATATTGTAACTTACATTACATGTATCAAATTCTATTATTAATAGTAACTCTTATTTTCAAGTTCAGCTTCAAAACATTTAAAAGAGTTGACGTATGTGAAATACATTAGGAAAGTCCAAAAATCTATTTTTTTGTTAGAGGACAAGGTTCCCGCCTCTTTTATGAAATGCCCGAGAAAAGAAATCGCATTTTTTCTTGTTCAAAATTCGACAATATCAAGACTTGTCCCCGGGCCTTGGAAATTAACATAGGATTGTGAATGGGAGAAGCTCAGTTTTCGGAAAAATAGTGAAAAGAACTACTTGTTATTAATTTGTTGTAGATTAAATTTCAGTCACTGGTTAAGAAATATTAAAGGAATCGTTGTCTCCTTATAAATCATAAAATGTCAATATTTTTGGCATTAATTACACAGGAAGCGAATTTTGGGAATAATATTTTTTTATCAAGTTATTGTGCAATTATTTTAGCAATTTATATTTGCTTTAATTTCTATTTTTTCTTTATACGAAATCACGAAAATTTCGTATTTTCTGGAATTTATGACACAATTAATTAATGTTAGGAGGGATATATTTTTTAGAAGACATTTTGTAATTGTTTGAACAATTTTTATTTGTTCACATTCTTTTCCATGCAAAATCCTGAAAAGTTAGGAATTTTCAGAAACTAATTATACCTAAATTGTTAAAACGATTATTACTTGCTTAAACAATTTGTTTCATTATATTATGAATAGTTCCTTTTTTCTTTTAATTTCTATATTTATGATATGATGAAAAACATTTTTTAAGCAAATAATAACTCTTTGAACAGCTGAGGTATAACTTCTTCATAATAAGTGACATGATGTGAAGAGATTTAAAAAAATTAGAATTTTCTCAACCTTTTTACTTAAAAGTCAGAAGTGAATGATTATTAATTGTTTAAAAATTGAATAATACCTTTAACAGGTAATATCACTTCTATTATCAATTAAGTGTGTGATTAATTCAAGAAAATACTAAATTTTCATGATTTGGTGGGGAAAAATGTAAACAAATGGGAATTGTGTTATCAATTGTAAAACGTATTCAATAAAAAAATAACACTCCTAAAATATATAATCAACATAATCAATATTGATTCTTTAATTTCAAATCAAAATTGAAATTAAAAATATATTAATATACATAATTAAAATAATTAAGCGAAAAATGTTATACTCAGCATTCACATACTGTATCACTAATTCAAAAAAGACTAACTTGTCATAACTAACAGGGAAAATACAAATAAAAAATTAATAATAATTGTTTCACCATTGGAAATTAGTTCAAACATACTTGCGAACTTGTCGCTGATTTAATACAAAAAATGTTTGATGAGGTTATAAAAAAAATTCTGTCTTTATCATGAATTTTACATGAAATTGCTATTTTGTATTTTTCAAGGCATTTTCCGAGAATAATTTGAAGGGGTTGGAGCGTCAATTTCAAAGTTATGAAGTAAAATAATTTCTTGAATTTTTTTTAATAACTAACTAATTAACTAAATGATAAATTTCTTTCACCAGGAACCTCACAAAATGGGAAGGAGCTTTGCCTTCTAGAATAAAAAAAAATATGAAGTGCATTTTTAAACCACCCTATATAGATATAGTGAGAAGTTTTACAATTACACATTTTATTCCGTCTTTTTTTCACGAGAAAATATTTATTTTGACCAATTTGACTAAGAAGTGAAGTCTTTTCAAGCCTGTAGATGCCAAACAGTTGATTCAATTTATATTATTTCAAGTGATCATTGCTAACTTCAAACAGTAGCTGCTGATAGTAAAGTGTTGCATACGAATAATTTTCACAATTACAATTATGTTCGATTAATTAAATAATCATTAGCATATTGAAAACAAATTCACCATAAATGTGAATTTTTGAAAGAAATTCAGGAGAACCATCAGTTGAAAGACTCGGAAGTTCAATATTAAATAATATACAAAATCGGGAATCGTGTATTAAGTTTTGTAAATACATTAAAAAAGTACCTCCATTCAATAATTCATTAGAGATTAGGAACGGGCTGATAATTCTGCACTTATTTTGTTAGTTATGGAGTAAATTTTTTCGCTGCGATTAGCTTCACCCTATGGTTATATTTGCATGAATTCACCATATACCAGAGTCCACCACGGACCTTTGAAAATCCTCCCCTAGTCTTGAATCACGTTCGCGTTCGTCAGCTAATCCGTGAATAATCCATCGCTAATTCCCCAATCCTAAAACGTAATCGCGGATTAACACGAGTTATTGATGCCCGTCGGAAGACCTCAGTTTGATGCTGCAATGAAAAGCAGACATGTTCCATACACTGAAGAGACTAAGCTTATCTACTAAGCCCTGTATCATATTAAAAATGTTGAAACAAAATTTAATCAAGGATGAAAATTAAACATCGTGATCATCAAATATATCTATCTATCTATCTATCTATCTATCTATCTATCTATCTATCTATCTATCT